>CAVNYN010284902.1:0-73377 GCA_963692815.1 Nyctanthes arbor-tristis | reverse complement strand
CGCCAACTACTCAATTCCCCAAAATAAAAAAACAAAGGAACAATAATCAAAGTAATTCTCAACCTAAAAATGCTCCTACCAGTCCTCTACTACCGTCCTAACAATAATCAAGGGCTGCAGAAGGTACTGGACTCCTGGAGGCACGTTGAGGAATGTCCCCATAGGTGGTGGCTGCCGGAAGAGCAAGCGGAGCAAAGCCTCGTCATCATCTTCGACTGGTGGCGAGACAGCAAGAACTCAACCTTTTGTCATACCAACGCTTCCATCGCAGAATTTGATAAACGTGCCGGGTGGAATTTCAGGTAACTTTGGGATATTGCCAAGTGGTAGCGCTGTATCTCATTCTTTGAGGTCTTTGCCTACGCTTGGATCATTCTATTCTAGTGGGGAATTTCTAGCTACTTTGGCTGCCATGCAACCACGAATAAATCAAGTGCCAGTGAATTTGGGTGGCGGCACCACCCATTCTGGTGGTGGTGCAAATATAATACATTTCTTTAAGGGCTAAATCTCCCACAGGAACAAATCCAAGCTCATAATGAATCCTTTTCTTCGTAGCAATCCGTGGTTCTAGCTAGGCCTCCTTATTAGCTTGGACACAAAACTATCTCAACACCACCGCTGCAGCTACCGCCACTGCTGCTAAAGGTGGGTAGATGACAGTGGATGACTGGAGGCAGCATTTTTAGGTTGAGAATTACTTTGATTATTGTTCCTTTGTTTTTTTATTTTGGGGAATTGAGTAGTTGGCGGATTCAGTTCTTTGAGATGGCAAAATTAACCGCAGTCTTTGCCACATAAGCATTTCATCTGCCACATCAGCAATTCCGTTTAAAGGATCTAACGGACTACTAGTGAATGGGTAATGGAAGACGTTTTTTGAAGTTCAGTGTGTAATTAGAGACATTTTAAAGTTTAATGAGTATTTGAAGACGTGATACAAAGTTCAATTAGTATTGAGACATTTAACTCCCATTTATCCCTAAGAATTTGCGTGCACACAATGGGTTAGTGTAGCCTGCACACAACAATAAATAATGAACTAACCTGCTAAAGAACAATAAAAAAATAAAAAATAAAAAAGTCTTATCACCATAACAATTGTTAATAAAATAATTCACCTTGGACAACAAAAAAAAGATAAAGAAAGTGACAAAATAGACATATAGTCCATGTAATTACCATTGATATAAAAGTGATGTGATGTATTAAAATATAAAATCTTACTTTGTGTCAATTTTATTTAACTTTTTGTTTGTAATTTTGTTCAAATAGCAAAACTAACACTTACCACCCTGTGCCAGGCGCACGCACCTCAGCTCCTGTTATCTTACTCAAGTTAAAAATTTTTCTTTATCAACTTTGTGTCAAAAACAGATTCTGAACAGAAAACTAATGATTATTACAATCTCTATTGGCATATATGTCCTTTGCAAGTTATACTTTGTTCTTGTTTTTCTGTTGGAAACATTTATTTACACATACACTTTGTACAAGAGGTTGTAAATAAAATGGTGTGATACAATTATTAGGGTTGATTTTCTTGACGATGTAATGATTGAAAAATAGATTCGTATAAGTTATATCAATTTATATACATTTTTATAGAAGTGTTTGTAAAAATAGTAACACACCTATTATGCTAGTAGTATTCTAGCATCGTATATGCCATATGGTGTGGCATCATATAGCATATATATCGTGCATATGTTACAATGACACATATAGTGTTAGAAAATTTTTTCTTCTTTTGCCATGTATTGGGACGGCATTACGTTTTGCATCTTCTAGAGAAACTTCTACGCTGTCCCTTTCATAAAAAAAATAATAAATAAATAGCGTGTTTACTCTTAATTTTTGACAAGTAGGTGGCTTGCTTCTCCTACTAACTTCGGAAAGTATTAAGAGGTTAGGTGGGAGGTATAAGTAAATATCTTTCAAAATAATAATAAAAAAATAATAATAATAATAATAATTATAATAAGAAAAAATTCAAAACTTATTTTCTTTATAGGAAATAGATTGAAAATGATAGAAAGAAAAGCCTCGTTTTATGGCATTTTGCACACCCTAAAATAGACCTGAAAGTTGAATCAGACATCCAAAATCAAATCATCATGCTGGTCAATATGGGTTTGCATGGTGTACAATTTGTTCCGTGACATACTATTTCTTTTCTTTGAACCCTTATTTTAAAAATTTTCAAGCATTAACCATATGTTGTCTTGTGAATCTTTTTTTTTTTTTTTTAACTAGTCTTGTGACTCTATTCATTGATCACCTCACATTGTAAAAACTTATCTGTTCTTAATATGTTTTAGTTGTCGAGCATGTAGAGTCCGTCTCTAAGTCAACAGTTAGTATCATAAAGTGTCATTCGAATGATGGTAATAACAAAACTCCTCCTATAATAACTATAGGAGAAAATACTGAGTGATGGATAAGTTGAGAAAAATACAGGGAAATGTAAAACGGAGAAAATATGTGATAAATATTGAGGTTTGACCCGTACCAATTTTCTTATATGAAAAAAATGCAAGAGAACAGCACTAAATTTGCTAAAATCTCAAAATCAAAGATCAAACTCTATTCATGTGTTGCTATTTTTCTGTCGTACACATAACTTGTTTCATGATTGAGTATTTGATTTAATTATCATTAGAAATGACCTAATATAAATCTCTCAAATGATTGGAATTTGAATTAATAGCGTCATATAAAAATACTCATTGATATTATTTAATAAATGGGTGGTAATTTATTTATTAATAATATGTCATATTACTATTTGATACCATTATGATGTCAAATGGATCATTACTGAAATTTCCTACATTTTCAACTAAGAAAGATCTTTTTATTACACAAGACTAGCTAGAAACAAATAAGAAAAAGTATTACACGTAACACGGGCTGTTCAAAGTTGGGAAAGTGTTGGAAGACGGCAAGTTAACACTGTGGGGCCGAGCCCACGTGTCCATAGCATTATTGGTACCCACCCCTATACTTACATATAGCCTATTCCCTTTGGAATATTAAACATTTATTATTATCATTATAGAAACTTAAAAATCAATAGAGAGAGATGGCTACCTCATTGCATTGTGGCCTCAATCCATTCCCTCCAACCCCTACTCCATCGCTTCCCCTCCCTTCAAGAGCACCACAAGTTGCGTGGTAAGTATTGATTCAACTCAATATTAATTTGGTTCGTATGGTCATAAAACGTGTTACAATGTACGTCTGATTTTAAATAAATTTTAATGTCATCAACTGTATCTTTATCAACACATGTACATGGCACACAAGCACTTTCTTTTTTTTAATCTCAAACTAATAATAATTAAAATAAAGATCCAACATTGGTTTGACGTTAGAAACATATACACACAATAGATGTGTTACTCATGCTCTAATGTTGACAATTATTATCCATCGGGATTTCCACTGCATTATATTTTCAATTTAACCTTAAAAAACATGCTTCCATGTCTTTTTCTCCTTGGAGTGTGTTATGAAGTGCGATGGTGATCATGTTGTTAGGTTTACTCTATAATTTTTTATTATTTTTAAAATTTTTTGATACTCCAACACTAGTGATTTCGTACTTCATATATTCAAATTAAGAAGTAACACGGGGACTAGAGAGTCTAATTTAAATTAGGACTTTAAACACATATCTAAATTCTTTATTGATCAGTATTCAAAGATCTCAAGTACAAGAAATTTTTTCGTTGAATTTAAATATAAGCAAGCTGCACTAACCTTTTTTCAAGTTCTGACGTAGGTAGAACTATCTTTATATGCAGCCCACAAAAGGAAAGATCATGGAAAAGCCAATGCATTTTGGGATTAACATGTGTAATAATCGGACAAGAAATGAGCAATTTGGGGGGCTTGACCGCCGTTGCTGCAGAGGATATGCAATTAGCAGTGCAGTCTACAACCCAAGACCAAGTTCAAAGATGGAGCGATAAAAGAAGATGCCAGCCATGGCGTAAGAATTCCTTGGAGACTATCGTGCCGGAGAATCTCCCGCGGCCCTCCGCACGGCGGCGATGGGAGGCGGTTGAGTTTCCTCAAACTGCACCGGCCATCAAAGTCGATACAAAAATATCTGCAACCAAAAGTTGCTTTACACTGTAAAGTTGTATTTTCTCGGTAGTAAAGTAGATATATTATTGATTTTAAAAATGTCCCCAAAAAAAAAAAATATATATATATATATATATATATATTCAAGTACCATCGCCGGTATCATTCCTTCTTATTATTATAGTACTAACGGTAGACTCTTCCAAAAAATAAATCAAAATTAACTAACTAGCCCCAAGAGGAGATGCTCGTCTCCACAAAAAAGTCTTGTTGGAGTAGTTAAAATTAAGGGTAAACAATCAGTCCGCTGACGAACCGGTTTCGTTCAGTTCGTCGGTTTGGTTGGTTTTACCTGGGGCCAACCAATCGAACCGACTGGGTTTGATCAGTTTTTGGGGTAGATTCAATTGACCCGATTTTTTAGCCTACTCCTAATTGAAATGATTTGTGTTGGAAGTCACAAAACATTTTTTCTGAAAGTACACAAAGATAACTCGCAATATAGAGGATTTGAACATAGAATCTTAAAGATCTCAGGACGTCAACCTAACTAATCAAACTAGTCTCTCAAGCCACAAAAGTTGTTCTTTGATTTGTGTTAACATTGACCAGGAAGTCTATAATGTGATGTATTACTGTAGTTTTGACATCTTTAGAGATAGTGTTAAGGATGATATAAAGCAATTATTATACTTGTGAATTGTTTGACAAAACTTTATCAAGTACAAAATGTGAAAGATCTAATTAGAAATTGTAGTACAATGCTACAAGCAGTACAAGTACCCGAAAAACAAAATAGAAGTACCGTTGGATTGAAGGAGAGAAAGGAGTCAAGGACAAAGGAGTATTTTTCATATGTAATAGAGGTGGCACGAGTCAGGACCCCCAATAGGCCCCGACTATAACAAGTGGTCTGGTGTGCCAATATTTTTGTTTTAGGCTAAAAATTTTATTATGCCTCTATGAAGATTGCTGTCTGAATGTGTGTCTAGTAATTATAATGCAAATATGAGAGCACTTTTAATGTAAGAGGAAGAGGAAAATGACAGTGGAACAATTTAATGGCCAAATTTGACCCTTCATTTGAGTTTTTCGACTCTCTATTTTAGGTTGTTTGCCCAGTCTGTTTAGAGTACAATTAATGTAGAGGAAAAAACCCAAATTTGGGTCAAAAAATCAAATAGTGTATTGTTATTGGGGTGTATTTCAAAAATACATATCTAACCCAATCAAATTACGCCACATGTTCAATTTTAATGTTTTGCCCTAATTTTTTCCCCTATACATTATTTGAAAATATGCTTTTTCCCCTTAACCTTTTTCCCCTCACATTAAACTTCTCCAAATTTAATGTGTAGAAGAAAAATTGAAGGGAAAATATATTAAAGGATTTTGTTTATTTTTTTAAATTTAAAAAAATAAACAAAATCCTTTAATATGTTTTCCCCTCAATTTTTCCCTACACATTATTTGAAAATAATTTTTTTCCTCTTAGTTTTTTTCCCTATATTAATATTACTCTTAGAGCAAGATTAATGTAGGGGACAAAAAACCCAAAAGTGAAAAAAAAAAAAAACCTAAAGTGAAAATTGAAGGGGAAAAACCCATTTGAAAAAGAGAAAAAAAAATCAAAGGGGCAAGACTAATTGCAAGGATGAAAAAACCAAAAATGGGGGGCTAAATTTGGCCCTTTCTTTATCTTCCCTTCCCCCCCTCCGGGCAAGTGCTAAATTCCATCCCTTTCATCTTATACATTATTTGGGTTAAGGGGGAAAAACCCAAAAATAGGTTTATTGCTCTTTACATTATTTGCATGTATGTAAACAAAGAGGGAGAATTCCTCCCATATTAATCATGCTCTTAGAGGGGGTAAAATAGTAATGTTATTTATCTATATTGAAATTGTCATTTTTACGTTGGGGTGGATAATTATAAATATATCGAAACATCCCCCCACTACATATCCATTAAAAAAATGCCAGTTATACTGGAGTCTGATATGCAATCTAGATAAATAACATTATTCACAGATAAATCCAAATTTACGTTTTTCCTTCCGCATTGAAAGCGCTCTAATAATAACTAGAAGGCATAGTAAAATTTTTTATCCTGGACTTCACATAATTCTCAATTTGTTAATTAACCATCCAAATATTAGTAATCTTATTGCTTTATTTGATTTTTATCAAGTATACAAATGTCTTTGTAAGTGATTAAGGGAGGGAACAACATTTCAACTTGAAAAACGAACCACTCTCACTTAATTAGGGAGGGGTGAGGACTAAGAGTATGATGATTCCTGTCCTATTTACATTTTTTTATTTTTAATTTTTTTTTCCAGATGAAACATACTTGTCCCTTAATCGCCAATCCTTGTGCCTAATTAATGAAGAAAATGGTGAAGACATAATAACAATACCTGCGAATGTCTAATCTAGGGAGGTAAATGAGCCAAGTTGAGCTTTTAGCTAGGGCTGTTTTCTAGCAGAAGCCAAAAAAGCTTGGGTTGAGGTGTAGCTTGGGCTTTTTTCAAGCTACAAAAGTTGAACTCTAATTGAGTTTTAGCTCTAGGTTATTTTGAACCGAGCAGGCTCAACTTGTGTTACCCTAACTTTAGAGGAAATTAGAAAATTTACCTAATTTATATTGGTCTAATGAAATTTATACTTAATCCAAAACATATTGTAAATCTATCCTTTTCAATTGTAAAAATGCCACTATTTTTTATTTATTTTCTTTTTTAATTGTGTAAACAAATAATTATTTTACCATAATTATTATCTATTTAAGTAATTAAATTAAATCAAATTATCTAATCATATATGTATTTAAATTCCTTTCATCTTCATCCAAAGCCAAATCCACCACACTTCTCATAAGAGTTCCTCAGGTCGCCGTTACTGCCGCGAACAACAATAACCATCGCCACTAGCAAACAAGCATCTACGAATGATTTCCACCTAGGAATGGCAATTCTGTACCCGTTACCTGCGGGTACCCACCTCGATAACTATTGGGCTAGTTACAGGGCGAAGAACTTCACCCCGAATGCTTATCAGGGCCGGGACGGGTAGTAGCCGCCCCTACCTAGTAATCTTCCCTTTTTTTTTTTTTCATAACTTGGTAAAATTTTTTTGGGTAGAATATATGAGAGGTTTATAACCCAGATACACAGATAAAATCAATGGCCCTAGCCATTTCGCCCAATCTTCCTTTTGTTAATATTTTAGATAACTTAATAATTAATAGTTAATACTAACTGAAAACTTGTTCTTCAAATAGCAAAATCTAATTCATTCAAAACAAACTCAACCCTAGTATCTTACACTCTTTCACTCACTCCACAGCCTCTGCCTCCTTCCATAGTTTCCGCCGCGGCGCCGCCTGTAGCCTTCTGACTGTCGTTCGCCGTGCCTTGACTCCGCCTCATCTGCTGTTCTCGGTGTCTTGGCTCCGCTTGCCTTGCCTTGACTCCGCTGCGGAGTGCCGTCCCTTGCTTTTCGTTGCCGGTAATGCCTTTCCTGGTAGCTTCGTCGGTATTTCCTCTTTAGCTTTCATCGATGCAGCTTCAGGTATGTATTTTCTGGTCATACGTTCCTTTGTTTTTTTTTTTTTTTTTTGAACAGATTTATTTATTGTTAGTTAGTTCATTTTTCATCATTTTTATTTCTTGATGGTGTAAGTGTTATAGAATGTTTATAGGATTTTGGACTTAGCACCTGTTTGAACATCTTTTTTTGCCCTCCTTTTTTTCAATTTATAATTTTACCTACCACTGATTTGACATTTGATTTGATAACTATTCAATTACAACCACACATTTCACACATTTTTACATTTCCAATATATATTCTCTTTATAAATTCTACACATAAAATGCCCTATAAAGAGCTTCAAACGTCTGCTTTTAGAATGTTTGATAATTTAAGTGTTATAGAATGTTTATAGTATCTTGATCTTGGACTTAGAATGTTTGATAGTGTAAGTGTTATCTTTGTCTTGTGTTTTTCTTGGGCATTAATGGCTACTTGAAGCATTAATTTTTGGGGGGTTTTTGTCTTTCAGTGGAAGAATTTTGGAACTGCCATTGTGTTTAATTTTGGAATTTCATTAAATTTATATTATTCAAGTTAACTATTTCACACTTTGCATATAGAATAATGCTATGTAGTATCAGTGGTGCTTGACACCAGTTTACATGGCAACTAATGTGACATTGAATGATAGGTGAAATTAAATGAATGAATAAAGGACACACTTGATTTAACTTATCATTCAATGCCACCTTGAAATGGTGCCAAGCACCAGCGGTGCTAAATAGCATTGCTCTTGCATATATATCATCAGAGGAGTCACAACCCACACATTCGTATAAATGTTGTTGTTCTACTCTTTCTGACGATAAAATTAAAGAGGAGGTAATTTAAGTATTTGAAATAAGTATTTTTAAGATTTCGTTGTAATGTTACAAGTGATTAATATATTTATGTAGTTTTTAAATCTTATTCTAAATGTATGTTGTACAAGATTCTATAGTCACTGGGGCTTTCATATATAATGACGACAAAAAATGAAGAGTGTTACCCTCTTTTATGCATATTTTCAGTGAACAATTAATGTGGTGGAGATGAGATTTAATGTTCGTTGTCATGTTTTGACTTATGATTGTTTTTAGTTTGTTTTAACGTTTGTAAGACTTTATTTGGGATGTTGTTTTAGGATTTTGATGATTTGCTTTTGCTTGTAAGTTGTAATGTTTGAAGTTTCAACTTCGATGTGTCATATGTGGTTAAATGTTGGTTTCAATTTGGTTGTTTAGTTACAAGTTCTTGATAATTTTGGCTTGATGTATAATTATTAGAATGGTTTTTTAATGTAGTTTCTATTTTTTTAATTTTATTTGAATTTTCTTAACGGGGCAGGTAACGAGTATTTTTCTCGTACCCGCCCCGAACCCCGGTCCCCCTGCGCCCATACTCTCCCTGTACCCGATTGAATCTGGTATGGGATGGAGAATTCCTTAATGAGACGGGGACGGGAGAAGGGATATCCGCCTCGAACCCACCCCATTGCCATTCCTATTTCCACCATCACAAATCACCATTACCAATCGTTTCAACCAACACGAATCACCTCAACCACAAATTGTTTCCACTACCCAGCGGCGCCAATACCACCAAGTCTTGACCAACAGCCGCACCACAACCAATCATCACCATTGCCACACCATTGCTCTCTTACCTTCTTTCTATTTTTTTTTTCCTTTTATTTTACTTTATTTACTTTTTTTTTAAGAAAAAAATAGAGATTTTATTAACATATACACATTCAATCATCAATCAAACTACAAGCTAGTTTAAATTCCATGACAATGGGAATTACATTTTTCTATAACTTTTTTGCCTTTCTTCTTCTTTTTCTTCTTCTTTTTTAACTGACAAAGAATTGCTCACATATGTAATTTATTTCCCTTCCATTTTCCTTTTTTTCTTTTGAGTTTGATCCAAGCCTTGCTGCACTTCTCCAAATTAGAATTACTTAGCAAAAAATTATTAATTCTGTATTTTTCCTTGTCTGTTACCCCCATATACTTCATTATTGTAATTCTTTTTAATTCATTTTTTCTTGTTTGTAACCGGATTTTTCTTTATATTTTGCTTTGTTACCTTTTTTTTCTTGGTTACTTGTTTTATTTTGTTAATCATTTTTTAATTTTACTTTTTACTACTTTGATCTTGTATTTGTTTTTTAAAAAAAATTTTTGGGGTGGATTTTGTTACACTGTGATTTTTACCACGTTTTGTTATCATGTTAACACGGTCCTTGGGTCCTTTTTTGATACCATGTTTTTCAGATTAGTTTTGTGTGTTTCCTACTACATTTGATTTTTTTTTTCTTTTTAAAACCATGTTTGAGTTTTGTTACTAAATTTGCGTTTTTTGCTTTTTTCCCCCTTTTATTTCCAATGAGTTTTGTGTGTGTTTGTGAACATTTTTTTTTTTTGGGTTTTAGTTACGATGCTTGAGTTTTGTGTGTTTGTTACTAAATTTTATCTCTCCCTTTTCTTCTGGGGGCTCTTGTCATCATATATATATATATATATTTAGGTTTTTTGGATTTTTGTTACTAGTTTGTTCATTTTTAACACAGTTAGAGGGATAACTTGGTGACAGTTGAGGCAGTCGGCAGTATTGGCGGTGACTTGATAATAATAATTAAATTGGTATGAGGTATTTTTCCAAGTATTCTTACAAATAGTTTTGAAAATAAGGTATTTCTGAAACACCCATCAAGCAAAAGGGGTATTTTATCAAATGAGCCCTTAACTTTATTTATTTATTTATCTCTTGACAATATATTTTTTCGTATTAAAAAAACCAAAACAAATAATTCTTTTTTTTAAGTAGCAGGCTGCAGTCACCGCAGCCTGTTTTTACTTCACGGGCCTTATTGGGCCTACATCGGCCCTATAAGCCTGCAGGCCGGCCTGAGCTCGGACCCGGTTGAATACGGACCGCAGTTGACGCAACCATGCCTTTTGTTGGATGAGTCACGGAATGCTCGAGCAAATTGATTCGTCATGCATCTCTAGTTTAATCACTATCATCCATCAATTTATTTAGAGAGGTAATTTAATAGTTAAATTTATTTTTAACGTTGAAAAAGTGTATTTTTCATAAATTTCCTTGTAATATTTTCTTCGCCAACAACCTCCAACCCCACTCCAAAAAAGTTAAAAAAAAAAAAAAAAACATTGTTCTCTAAGAAGGTTATTTTTCCAAAAATTTGATCTTCGAAAACATATACCAAACAAGCCCCATCAATTTTGATTCGTTATAAGAATTCCAGATTTGTTCGGCCAAAAAAAAAAAAAAAAATTTAGATTCCAGATTTGTTGAGGTCCAAAACCACAGCAAACCCCAGCCTCCGGCGAAGGTTAAATTAGGGCGGATAGAATTTGCTAAATGCCATAATAGTAAATTTCCAACCGAATCCCCCAAGTTTGGAGTTATGGGCATGTAAGTTCAATGCGAAGAAAATAGGACAAATTCGGTATTCTCCAGAAGCCTGTAAGAGCGTGCCCTAAAAACGCCGTCGTCCGATTTCCCCTCGCCATTTTCCCCAACGGACAACCGCTCTGCTAATTTTCCAATATACTCCGGAACCCCCAAAAGGAAAAGCCTGTCAAATTTCTCAGGTAAATACTTCCCACAGTAATCGATTCAACTTGTTAATGTCTCCTTACGCATTTTCTCGTTATGTTGTCTCACTCTCAGTGAATCTTAACTGATTTTCCAATGTTGTGGATGCCTGTATACGTGCAGAGGTAGAGGTATTTACGTACGCGTAATGGGGGTTGGAGGACGTGATGCTTCGATATCACTAGATGGCGTGAGGGACAAGAATTTGATGCAGTTGAAGAAACTCAACACTGCCCTTTTCCCGGTCCGCTACAACGATAAGTACTATGCCGATGCTCTTGCCTCCGGTGAATTTACCAAATTAGGTACGATTTCACTTGCTGGGTTCTTTTTGTTTTTCTAAGTTATCCTTTTTATGAATTTTGTTTCTTTGTTTTGACCTTTTTTCCTTTAAAAAATTTATTTTAGTGATTTAAGTGTTGTTTTTTCTTCTTTTTTTTGGTTGTTGTCATGTCCTTGCCTCTTGAGGTTTTTGGGATTAAATTACTGGTGATATAGATTATTAGTCCATTCTGACAACTGGGCATTTATTGTTTTGCCTCAATATTAGTTGGAACGAATATGGTCTTTTAGAGTATTCTAAGCTCATAAATAGGTAAAATGTGTTGATATTGACAGTTACGTTGTAGTTTTAGCTCGGGTATCAGTCAAGAGTGTTTATTTTTAGTTGTGCTGCACATTGGCTAGTTAAAATGCACCTGCTTGTTGATGTTTCCTGGAGTATTTTCTGGGATTTAAGCTCATTACAAATAAGGGAATGGATCTTCCCCGTTCCTTCCTTCTCTTTCTATGTTGTTTTAATCCAATTCTAGGATTGGGTTTGTCTTGGTTACCTGCTCAATGACAACTTGTTTCCTTCTTGTTAGTGTACATAAACTCATTATTTTGTGTTTTTGCCTTCATTGTATTTGGGGACATTGTCATTCCTTGGTCTGGAAAAATAGAAGCTTTGTTTTCCTGTCTCTGGCTTTATCACATTGCTCCTCTGGTTCATTTTACCTGTGAAATGGTTCCCTTTTAATGCAAAAATACACAATTTGGATAAGTACAAGTGTGATTTGTTAGGCATTAAGTTTAGATTTCTTACATTTTTCAAAATTTATTAATATGAATTGGACAATTATTCTTGTGTGAATGCAAAATTATAAGCATTCTGTTAAATATTCAGGAACTTTGGGAAGTATTTGTTGTTTCCTATTGTACCTTGCTTGTTGATTTTTGCCTGGAAGTGCGGTAGCATCAAGATCTTCTCCTTTATGCTTGTGGCTCTTTGGAATCTCACGAGTTATTCATGGCATTTTCAACTCAAACTACTAAGTTACCACAACTTTCAATCAAATAGCATCTTGAGCACTTCGGTATTGCAGATATCTATAACAACCCGTAACTATATGTGGCTTCTCTTTGTTTCGCTGAATGGGCAACAAATAGGTTGATCATAAAGTGTAGCATTTATATCACATTGATTGCATATCTGGCTCAAGTTAAGTTTGTCTTAATGAAATTATTGAGTAAATTTTCTTAAGTACATGAGTTTAACTATAGACACATGGAAAACTATGCATACTTTCAGCCTTTCAAGTTGTCTAAACTGATCAGATTAGCATTCAGAATTCCCCCTCACAAGAAATAAAGGGATCCGTAAAATGGTCACCAGGACCACGATTATTCTATTACACGAGCACTTATAGTACACCTGCAAACATTGGCAGTCTGTTTAATTACCTGTACTATGAAATAACCTTGGGATCATGGCCTTTGGAGCATGAGGAAAGCGTTAAGCCGGTATCTATGACTCCAGGCTAATGATGCTTAAACTACCAACTAGTAATTTAGAACCTGTTTGAGGATGCTTTTATCATAACTTAAGATGTTTGAACATCGTCTTTGTTCCACCCATTTTGTGAGATCAGTCATTTAAAATTGTAATTTAAGCTATCTCGAATATGCTTTTTAGTAAGCAGAAACAAAATGGTGAAACCCAGGGAAAAATTGCTGTATTAAGAACAGTATTTAAAAAAAAAAAAAGGAAAAATATCACTATAGGTCTTTAAACCTGCTTCTTACTATTTGACTTCCTACTGAACATTAGTTATTAAGTTCCTCAGATTTCTTGCTGGGCACTCGTAGTGCCAAAGCATCAATTTGAAAAGTAAATAGACGTGAACATATCTACCTCTTGGCTCATTTATGCTATGCATATACTCTCTTTTCGGTATACACCTAGATATCTGAATTTTGTCGTCTTCTGTTTGTCCAGCATATTATAGTGACATTTGTGTTGGATCAATTGCATGCCGCCTTGAGAAGAAGGAAGATGGTGCCATCCGCATATACATAATGACATTGGGCGTGTTGGCACCGTACCGCGGGTTAGGTGTTGGTAAGTATCCCACTAATCTTGGTTTTGAAACAAAGTGATTCAGCCCCCAGCTTTGTGAGAAGAAAAATCATATAGTATAGAAATCTGATTGATTGATCTTGCCATACCTGGAAAAATCTTGGTATTTTGCCTTTTCTGCAGACTTCTGCCAGAAAATATTATTTGACATTAATTTGGTTGTGGATGTATCTATAGGTACAAAGTTGTTGACTCACGTGCTCGATCTATGTGGAAAGCAAAATATTGGTGAGATCTACTTGCATGTGCAAACAAACAACGAGGATGCCATCAACTTCTACAAGAAATTTGGGTTTGAAATCACAGAAACCATCCAGAACTACTATACAAATATTACCCCACCAGATTGCTTTGTTGTTACCAAGTTTATTACCCAATCTCAAACAAAGAGATGAATTTTTGGGATGTGAAGATTGTTGGGTTGCCCGATATTTGACTATTACACATTCGTAATGCCTATGAGACCAATGGAATTTGATTTTACTTATTGTGGAGTACTCGAGTCTAGGTAACATCATTTGATGGGGATTTTTGTTGTGTAAGAATACAGTTGATGTTCAATGTTACTCTCCCGAAGTTTTTTCCCCTCTCCCTAATAAACATGACACCAAGAAAGCGTCGGTGTTGTTATTAGGCCTCCGCCTAGACTTCTGCCTCTACCCTATTATTAGAAAATAGAAATCAAAGAACAGAGGAGGGGGGACATCAAACTAAACCTCCCACAGAGAAACATGGACAATACAGAGGAGATCAAGACGCGGTACGTCAAATAAGATAGATTGCTTTGGGCAAACAACAGACGAGATTGGCTGTCATCCATCCTCAAAATATAAAGACTTTATCATGGTAGGTTAAGGCCGAGGGGGTTAAGCCCATCCGCCATTTTATCAATGTTGTTAAAAATACTAGCCTACTAGACATCAAGTGAGAAAGAATGTTCAATTGCTGGGATTTAAGGCGAAGGGTAATCTTCAAGTTAGCAACCTTTCCCCTGATTAGGTTACAGGTTTGAATAATGTCATTGGACCAAAGGTAGTTCTTCTGTAAACATTGAATAGTTATAGGGGAGTCACAGACTTGTGGTATAGAAGGGTTAGATGAAAAATATCGAGATATCCCTTCATTTAAGGCCATCAAAGCCGCAAGCCAACTAGAAGTTTGATCAGTAGACTCAGCAAACTGTAGCTGATTGCGGTCCTGATTATCACCAACCACACCCATTCTGGTCCTTTTGCCGGAGGATAAAGAGGTAATGGTGAATGTAAGAATGAGTATCCAAATTGCTGCAGTTAGCAAAAAGATGTTCATCTCCTTTCCAGTATTTCTAGCGAAAAAATGTACTCGCCCGAAGTTATTTAGTGTCATGGGGCATTAAGAAACCGCAGTGTTCCTCACAGGTTTCGTCCGTGCACGAAAACTTCTGAGTCGGATTTGTATAAAATCCTAATTCACAAACACATAGTCATATATGCACGCATGGAGCTTCTAGTTGAGTGATTCCTTGTTTGAATCACTAGTGATGCTTATAGAATTTCTGAAACCGACTTCCTAGCTTGGCTTGTGGTTCATTAGAATATTGGTGAGTCTGTTTTGAACCTTAAATGAAATTGCCTGGTTCATCGTCTATTGATGTTTCCTACAATACTTTGAGCTACTATACTAGGGATTGTTCCATATCACGCATACATAAGCATCTAAATTTGTATACATAGCGTGTATTTATACATGATGAAATACACATAGTATGCATTTATACAAATTACATGTACGTGAGAGGTTTTATTACAAAATTTACGTGGGGTTTTTGAAAATTTTTCTTTGACATCATTATTTGTAAAAAACTGTTGGTACAAATGATATTTTCCTGCATGGCCTACAAGTAGAGTGGAAATCCGCCTCTAATGACAGTACCACCGCTGCAAATGACCAAATTTGTGGGGGTTTAAGTGCTTGTTTGATTCTCATTATATGAGTCAAATTATATTGAGAAATTATAATGAGTTGAAATAAAGGGTGGAGATTTAATTGAAATTTGAAATGTACAGTGATAATTAAATAGTTATTATTAAATTAGCAGTCGAATATTAGGTGAAATTATAATAATAAAACAAGCTTAACAAGCCGTAAGCCCAGCAATTCGATGTCAATATGTTGATAGACGCTAAAAAGGGTTCAGTTCATGGCCAAGCAAACCTTCAAAATTAAGCCTTTACGGTGAAGTGGAAGCATATTAACCCGTTAAGCCTCCGATGATGCGCGCTTCAACGTCCCCTCACTTTCTTGCAGCTGCTGCCTCCGCCAGACCCTTTCCCACCGTAGCGGCCGCCGTTACTACCGCTGGGACTTCCGCTATGTCTTCTCGACCTCATGTACTTCCCAATTACCCCACACAGTTGAACTCGCCACCACATTCAATTTCATCGTCTTTCTTGTCTGAAAACTAAACGTCTATGTCAATCTGCTTCTTACTTTTGTCTTTTACTTCTAGCAGCCTAGAGGAGGACGGGGACGAGGCAGGAGAGGTTACTCCGATAGGCCTTCGGATTCGGACTTCCAATTCGTGTCTGGCGACTCTCACTTCCAGTCAGTTCGCGACGCCAACCGCGGTTTCCGGCCTGCAGATTTCTCCAAGCTTCCACCTCCGCGTCAGCCCAATTATCGTGTCGTTCCTCCTCCGCCTCAATATGGTCCTGGCCAACAGTTTTATGGACCTCGGACGCAGTTTCCCCGCCCCGCTCCGCAGCAGACTTATAGACCGCCAGCGCAGTTTCGGCCTGTGGGACAAACTTTTGGCCACGATGAGAAATTTAGGCCCCAGCAGCAGCAGCTCAGGCCGCGAGCTTCAAAGCCTGCTGATTATAGGAACTGGGAGTATGCGAAGCCAGGACCTCCTCCAGATTGCGGTAACTAGATTAGATTTTTTATTTTATTTTATTTTTTTTTTTCTGTTCTCTTTCGATGGCTGATGAAACTTTTAGTTAAATAAGGAAAATAATATTTGGGGTTGCTCATTGCTGATTGAATTTCAATTTTTGAATGGAAGAAGGTAATAGATATATAACAGTCAGAAAAGGATGTATAGGTCTCACCCTAAAAATTACCTGCATTTTCTCTGTGGGCATAATAGAGTGTATAACGGAGAGCTGTTAACCTGGTTTCCAATTTGTGCTATTATTCCTCAACAACCAAGCTTGATAATTCTTCACTTCAAGGTTATATCACAAGACTCAAATATCAAATTCAGTTGGTTCAGTTTGTTGTAAACATATTGGATATATTCAGTTCTTTTTTCCTCTTTTATTCAACACCAAGAAAAATATTTGAACTTGCTTTGTCACAGAATTGGGTGTATTTGCAGTTAAATGGTCTTAGAGCTTCAATGAATGAAGAGGATTATTGATTTATTAAGTCATATGTCACTTGACTTGCACTTGACTGGCTGAGTTTTCGTTTATGCATCTATTAATGTCTAGCCTCTTTTGTTGTGACGTTCTATTTTCTTCACTATGATATTAATTCTTTGGCTTACCATTCTCTTAATTATGTCCGTGCCTTTCTCAGAGCGGTTCACAGTTCTCTCATACAACATACTAGCTGACTACCTGGCAACTGATCACCGGAGTAAACTTTATTTTCACATACCTCGCCATATCATGGGCTGGAATTGGCGCAAAAGAAATATTATATTTGAGCTCGGTTTATGGTCTGCTGATATATTTTGTTTTCAGGTGATCATCTGAGTTTCATTTGCAGGATTAGGTTTATTTTCCATGCTTCTAGTATCTGAAGTTTATTACACATAGCAGCATGAATTATGCTTATAGATTAACGTCATCCTATGGTAAGATAAACAAATTATTCAAATTATAATTGCACTGCTAACTATGTCAGAGATGTTCGTTTTCTGACAATAAAGGCTGATACTTCTTGGTTTATATTCATTTTAAGGTGCATTACGAACACCATTAGGCGTCTTGTATCTGTTTGATAATTTCTCCTGTCTGTTATTTTTGTGATCTTCTCTAGGTATAACAATAAACTTTACATTTCCTTAGCTCTTCATATTATCTATCATCAATTAGCCGCGAAAGATAATTTCACGATCCAATGTTGTGGTCTGTGACAAATCAGGAGGTCGATAGATTTCAAGACATGGAGGCAGAACTGATACCTCGAGGATACAATGGCATTTGGAAGGTTTGTGGTCAAATGATTTTTTCCATTGATTATGTCATGTGGAGAGTGGATTATCATATTTGTTTTGCTTTATCTGGTTCATAGTACTTATATCACATTGATTGTTATTGATGACAAACTTATTTAATACTCTAACTGAAGCCTTAGATTGAATATTATATTGGTAAATAACAGTTATTTTCCCTGGAATATTCTGAGGTTCAAAATGGTATGACTTGTGTGAAGGTTAGGAAATTTGTTTACCTGTCTGTTTTTGAACCCTGAATGTGGAGAACAGAAATCAAGGAAAATCCGAGAGCCACCTAAAAGTAACATACTAAGTGAAGGTAATTATGTCATGCTAGAGTTATCATGACCTTAAGGATATGTTGCTTTTGCAATGTTTTCAGTGGGTAGGACATGGGTTATTCGGGGACTTGTAAAGTTCTTCTCCCACTAATTATTAATTTGGGCATTGATTCTGAATCACCAACTTTAATTTCAAATATAAAGAAATGGGAAGATAGAAAGAAAACTAGGATGGATGCTACTATGCTATAATAATTTGCCAAGTACCATTTTATTTTTGGATGATGGAACTCAGAAGTTGTAGCGTATGTCATCCAAGGTCAGATAGACTTCTTTCACTTCTTGACAACCTAAAAGCACCAAGGCTTTTGTAGCAATTCAATTAATATGCTTATTTTTAGGCAGAATAACTGTTGGTTCTTTCCTGATATCCTTACATTGAATAGCCGGTAAAATGATGCAGTTAGGTAAATGAAACTTTTAATGGTTCTCTCTGTCCTTCGTTAAGATTGGTTTGACCAACTCAAGAATATCAGACGGAAATTATCTCTATTGCAAAAATTGAATGAATATCTAGTTGCTAGCACCATTTTTCCTATGGTTATTAAAAGTGTGCTCCTTTGGGCCTTAGGCAATGCAGTTGCTTGTTATTGCTAAATCATTGCGTTGCCTAACGGGAGCAATGTGAGATGTAATTGCACGTGTGAACAAGATTTGTAGTTTGTGTCTTTTTCCCATAGATCATTGTGTTTTGGTGCTTTATGTTTTGAAGATTCATTCAGAATTTTAATTTTGTGAATATATCACATGGCTTGAAGATTTTTTCCCGCTTCACAGTCACATCCCAGTGTATGTTTTTCACCTGTGAATTGCACAACTCATCTTGCCATGATTTTACTTTGAATTGTTTTTCTTATATCCTAAGAAGACTCTTGGTTTGATCCAGTGCATGTCCTACTTGGTAATAGCACCTTCTTACTAGTACATTAGACCTTGGTTAAGGTCACCATCCCTCCCTTGCTATACCAACTCTCTAATTCGAGAAGAAGAGAGGGGAGAAGGGGGTCTCTTATGCACTTACCTTCATTATTCTTCATTATTTTATAAATAATGGTTAATTTCACATATGGTCCCCATCCTTTAGACTTTTTATCGGTTGGGTCACCCTTTTTTCATTACCATAGGTCCCCAATCTTTTATAAATTCACTCATAAGGTCTCTTATGACATTTTTGCTCATACTTTTTAGATTAACAAAAAAATTTTAAAGAATAGTAAATATGACAAATACTTGCGGCATTTTTCTTTTTTAGGGAAACCCTCATTTTTCCTGCATAGCAGTGGGAGGAGTAAGCAGCAAAATGTGGGTCTCCTTTTTTGCTTCCAGAAATGACTATTGAAACTTGTCATTTTGGGGGCGGGGTGGGTAACTAGATAGGTAGGATGGAAAGAAAATTATTTTCTTTTTCCCCTTTTTTAATTTTTTTAATTCTTTTTTGCTATTTTTTAGAAAGTTAGGGTTACTGAAGAAAAAAGATTAAGAGGTATAATTGTTGATTTTATAGGATTAGGGACCTTATGAGTGAATTTATGAAAGGTTGGAGACCTATGGTATTGGAGAAAAAGGTTGGGGACCCAGTTGTTAAAAAATGTAAAGGTTGGGGACCATATGTGAAATTAACCCTATAAATAAATATTATATTTTCCTTTTAAACATAAAAAGAAGTGTATAACTGACTGGAGAGTTGTAAACTAGTAGTTTCATCAGTGGACAGTGATAGACTAATCATATTCGTGTTTATTTGTAGATGCGCACTGGTGATCCTGTGGATGGTTGTGCAATATTTTGGCGTGTTTCTCGGTAGGAATTCCTATTTCATACACATGTTTAAATTGGAATATCAAATAGTTAGTTATACTTCACTTAATGTAACTTGAGAAGGGCTATTCTAGGATTTTGCTTGCATTGTTTCATATCTGACGCGTCCTTCAGATCCTTTCCTTGAGGCTTATGAATGCACTAACAAATGAGTGGGCACTCACTTGACAGGCCTAGAAATTACTATATCTGATTTCCGGTTATGTTGTAGACATCCGTGCTGATTCGGAAGCCACTGGCTTCAAGTGTTCAAGTTTCATCTCCAGATCATGTCATCCATTTTTATGATGTTCTCTAAAATTTTCCTTGTTATTTCCCAATGCAGTTGAACACGCTTTATTTTTTTGAGTGTGTTGCTTCAAAGTTCCTCACTACTGAGTGTCATCCGACTGTCGCCCGTTGGTCGGCGTCAATAGAAATACACATAATATGGCTTTTTTTATTGATAGGTCTAGGTTCAGTTTCTATGTTTTCACAGTCGAAGTTAAGATTACCTACTGTTGTGCATTTTATGGTTCTATCAAATAGTCTCAAATTCTCAATAGTGTATAACATTGTGTTAAGGTCACAGATTGGCTGCGTGGGAGTATGGGGTGTTACAAAATTGATAGGCCAAAGAGTTTAGTTTATTGGCATGTTGTATGAATGTGAACTGTTCACCGTGTGGGGTAAATTGGCTCAATTTGGCTTATTTGTTCCTGTGTTTTGAGATCGCCCCTTTCTTGAAAGTAGATACGAAAAAGATCTGGCCCGGATTGATTATATCCTGTTGTGTTTCAGATTCAAGTTATTGCATGAAGAATCCGATCTGAATTTAATAAGTTGGGTCTTCGGGACAATGTTGCGCAGATATGTGTGTTTGAGGTACCTCAGTTTCCAAATTACTTTGTTGGAAGTATTAACACGTGTTTGAAGGTTGTTCAATCGTGTGAAGTAATTTTGCATTTCTTCGTTAATTAATATTGTTTTATCTTGTTGAACAGTCTCTATATCACCAGAACAATAGTAATCCCCCGGCTATATCAGCAAGGTAACAGATATAATATCATTTGGTACAGTTTTGATGTGAATATGTGATAATGCCCATTTTTACCATAGCTATTTTGTCAAGTGATTATTGGAAAGTAATTTTTTGGAAAAGCGTGGTTAAGAAGTACAGAAAAATTATGGAGCAACACGAAAAATGATATTTTATGGAGTATATATGACCTACAATGAAGTTTGACCAATTTGCCAGCTTTTTAGCAAAATTTAAGCTAGACTATGCAAGCTGAAATTTTGCTTGAAATTTTAGATTTTCTGGGCTTATAGATGATTTTACTGGGACAGTTCGGCTTTTATCATCCACTTTGTTTACTAAATTGAGAGAGTTGTTCCTAAGAGTATAATTCATTCACATATGCGTTAAATGCTATATTTGCTTTGGATAACAAAAAGGCTAATTGACGATCATCTCCACTACAAAAGACCAATATCAAAAAAAAAATCAAAACGGCAAAAGTAAAGAAGAAGAAGAGATGAGTATGGAAAAATAAAATTGCACAACCATTCATGTGCTATTGTCATGCGGACTTGCTTCTTTTTAGTAAATTTATACTTCAAAGGGCTCTCTTCAGTTTCCCCAATTATTTGTTGTAATTTTTAGTTGAAGTGTTTATGGTGGTTCCTTTGTGTGATGGTTTTTGAAGAATTCACATGTTTCTTCTTTGCAGCCCCTCAAATGTTAATAGAGTTGTGGTTTGTAACATTCATGTACTTTTCAATCCTAAAAGAGGAGAGATCAAGCTTGGACAGGTATGATTGACTAATGTCTGCAAGTGGGCATCCTGCTTTATGGTGATTCTTTGAGATGGCATAGTATACATTGCATTCTTAATCTCGTCTTCATTTGCTTGGCAAAATAGCTGGTTTATTTCAAATCAGCAGCGTACACAGCTATTGATTTTGTAGCTTGTTTGATCTCCGTCCTGAATTTTGTGCACATGGTTATGACCTATTTATTCCATTCCCGCCTCTCAGGTTACTAAAACACATTTTGATTCCCTTCATAAGTGCTTATTAACGAGGTGTTCAGGAGGAAGGAGCCCTTACTTAATGTGCATCTCCTATTTTTGGCATTGTTTTGCTGTAACCAAGGGGACATGGAAAGTGCTTTTGCTCTATAGGGATTCCTGGGGGGCCTTCTCTTTGGGGCATTGTTGTGGGGGATTTTGTGGGGTACAAAATTCTCCTATTTGGTTACTTGTTTAAGAAGCATGTAGTCCTGTCATCAGCTTTTGCTCATCCCTGATCCCTATATGCTGCTGTTTTCCTATTTAACCTTTTTCTCCTAAGTTATCATTATTGTCAAACTCTTCCAGTAAGAGCTTGTTTGATTCTCTTTATTCTTTTTCATTATAATTTCAGCTGTCACTAATTTGACTAATAATTTGACAACTACCCAACTATAATCATGCATTTCAAACTTTAATTAAATCTCCACCACTCATTTTAACTCATATAATTTCTTATTATAATTTCATTGTCATAATGAGAATCAAACAAGCACTAAGTTACTTTGAATTTTATCTCACATGAAATTCGTTTCAAAGTTTAAAGTTTTGCAAAGCCTGGTCTTTGTTGTCTTATATTAGAATATATTATATATGTTCTTCCTCATAGACAATATAATTGCAGTATTTTTTATTCTTATTGGATGCCTGTTTAATTGTTACTTGTGATTACCAGTAGACTGTTATTCAAGCTTTTGTTATTGATAATAAACTTGTCTAGGTTTCATACGAAATAGTACATGTTATGGTTGGTTTGCAATTTCTTGCATGACAGTCAGTGTTGTGAAATGGGAAAATGGATTGTTTATCTTCAAATGCTTTTACTACTACCATATTGCGTCAAATGTATTTTCTTCCACCAGATTAGGGAGATCGGAGAGGGCCCATGATATTTCTAAAATTTGGGATGATGCGCCTGTGGTTATCTGTGGGGATTTTAACTGCACCCCTAAGGTAGATTTATTTAACGTATAGTTTTAATGTTTTATTCTATCTTGACCTTTCTCAACATGTTCAGTTTTATCCTTAGGTGTAGTGTTATGTCTAACAAAATTCTCACTGTTGCATCAGAGTCCTTTGTACAACTATATCTTGGAACAGATGTATTTGCTTTTTTTTTTTTTTTTTTTTTTGGCATGTTTTCCCCTTTTTTTAATCATACATTTGGCATGTCTCATCAGATGCAATGCTTTCCTGATTTCCTGTTGCAGATAGATCTGTCAAAACTCCCTCGAAATAAGGTATCAGGGCAAGCCTCTGCTGAAATACATTTATCAAGACCCTTCAATCCTAATTATAGGTAAACACTCCACTTGGCGTTTAAACTTTTATTGTCTGGCCATCTGATGAGAGCCATGTTGCCCAAACTGAAAGCGGGGCACTTGCTTGATACTGTAGGCCGGAGTCTGCTGTTGTTTCTGCTCAAGTTTCTTCAGTTAATCAGAAAGAAGCAGACAAAAGTGACATTCTTCCAGATGTGCAGAAGTTGGACAGTGTTGACAAATTGGACAGCAGTTCTACACCTGGTTTTTCAGCATCAACTGGGGCCAAGGAGTTATCCTTAAGAGAAAATCATGCAAGTGGAAGAGCCAATGGGCTTCCAAGTTACAATGTGAAAGATGGTTGTGGGAGCGATAATGTGTCTACTTCTTGTGTTCCTCAAAGCAACTTGATTGGAAATGTGAGCAAAATCTGTAGTGAAGAAGGATCTGCCATTTGTCCAGAAAAGGATATGAGGGATGAATTTTTTTCAAGAGAGTCTTGTACAGATAGCACTCTGTTGACTGAGAACCGACATAAAGAGAATGAATGTACCAGCTCCAGTGCCACAACTAAACTAGCCAGAAAATACGGAGAATCAAAATTACATACAATGTCTGAAGCACAAAGCAATCAGGAAAAAGATTTCACCGTGTCTGGTGATCTTTCTAGCAAAGATATAAATGATTCTGAATCTGCAGAGACTTATAACTTAGATGCTTCTCAAGCTGAGCAACATTCTGATAATTCTTCTCCTTATTCATCAGAAAGAAAGGTGATTTCCTCATCTCTTTCTGCTGTAAAAACTGATGATGCTTCAACCTCTTCTGCGTTAAATATTGAATTTGATTTGACTAGCTCTGTCTCCAAGTTGGATGAGAAATTGGAGACATTATCGCTTAATGTTGTAAACGAGGATGAAATATTGGCTGAAGATTGCAGTTCATTTTTATCTGAATTACATGATAGTGGTGATGGCTTTCCAACTGACTTAAATGATGATCAAATACCTGAATATGGAGGATTGCAAGAGTTCTCTGAAGAATATTCTTCTACCAAAGACTTGCGTTGTCCTGGAGATGAGATTCTTGATGACATGCGTGATATAGATAATGAAGTGGTTGATGAGGAAAAATCTTATTATGATCCATCTGCTTGGACTCCAATGGAAATACAGACTGCAACAGGCAGTCCAGACTGCAAGGTCATGGCACACCCTTTGAGGTTGAGAAGTGTGTATGGGGAAGTTGAGGTAGATTCTGCTAACCAAAGCCTAATAATTAGTTTCCAAAGGCACATTTTATTATGGGATAGTAAATATTGGGTATTTGGGCGTCGCTTGATGTTGTTGTGTTCTTGATTTCTTGCAGGACTCTTTAGGATTAAGAGATTCGAGTGGAGAACCCCTGGTCACCAGCTACCACAGACGTTTCTTGGGCACTGTGGATTATATATGGTGAGCGATAGAGGCTTCAAGAATTTTTTCTGCTCAATGTGTTTGTGATCTATTTGATTATCTCTTTTCTGGAGAAGTGAAAAATGCAAAAAGATATTCTCATTGGTTATGTAGATATATTATTCTCTCCACTGCTGAAGCAGTCAATACACAAGCTCTGAAACCTGCTGCTAGTTTTGTCAGCTCTTATCGTACTCGTGATTATTCTTTTAAATGATCTAATTGTGCTCAAGATTTGTGTTTCTAGTGATCTAATGACGCTTGAGACTTGTCTGTTTTTTAAGCTAAGTTCTGATCGTCCCAAACAGTATCCAGATTGAAAACCCACATGTTGTCTTTGGGGGTTGAAAATGCCTTCCATTTTAAACTATAACTTATCTTTCCGGACATTCCCTAGTGGGCTCTGTGGCCATTGTGTACACCTGGCCAACTACCAACTATTCCCCTTATTTTATAAATGTGACAAAAATCAATTCTTGAAATCCAAATATTCTTTCCAGGAACTGACTGACTCTTATTCATGTTGAAAAAAACGAAGGGAACCTCCCAGTAAACTCAACCCAGATATACCAAAGCAACAAATTCTGAGGCCTCTCTCTCCTTCTCACTATGTTCAACCTTTGACTGTAAGATTAAGATATAATGGCAGTATGGCACTCAAGCCAAAACGCTAAGAGACATCTGATGGGCAGCAACATCAAGCTTCCACAGACCTAGCTATGCAATTTGGAAGCCCTTGAAGAATACATTATGCAAATGTATGCAAGGTGTTTGAGATTTTGAAATGCAATTACCTATCTTTTTTCCGTGTGTGAAACCCTTTCGTTGGATTGATTAGACAGCTTCTTTGATAAGATGGTAGAAGAGAAATCCAGGGCATACGGGATGACTGAGTTTATTAAGATGATAAAATTTTGATCAAGTGAAGGAACAAATTTTGAGAATGGAGAAGAGTTGATTAAACTGCAATGTAAAATATGAGAAATATGGGGCATCTGATTGTCTTCTTTCTTTTCTTTTCTTCGCCTTTATGAGATCTTGTCTGTTATCTGCTTTTCAGTGTATATTTTCAAGTTGAAAATAAGATAATGAGAATGAAATTGTGAGACTTTTGATGTCCAGGCGCTCTGAAGGTCTTCAAACTGCGAAGGTTCTTGCTCCAATTCCAAAGCATGTTATGCAGTGGACTAAGGGATTTCCAACAAAGGTAAAATTCCTGAGAAACTTAGGAGTACCTTTGGAATAGAATATGGTATAGTAATAATTTTAAATTCCTAATATTTAAATGTTTTATTATGTCATTTTATTGGGTTCTCTTGAAACGAAAGTTGTATGAGAAGATCACTCTGATTATATATGGAGCATCGCTGTGTGATCACGGAATGGGAAAATAGTGGCTTTCATAAGATAAATTGTGCTTTTGAACTTGTAGCTTCAAACATTAGAAATACGGAATTTTTTTTCTTAGTTATTGACGTGCGGGGGGACATTGCGGAATTAATTTCAAAATTATAAATAAATTTTAATGCATGTAGGGTTGGTGTAACTTGTTTACAGGAAGAGTTCTGCTGATGAACCCTTGTTTTGTAAAAAGTTCAAGTAGAATGAGTTTTACTGAAACCCTATATTATACTTTGGGGATCATTGTCTTGGATTATTATCATTTGTTCTAAAATGTTAAAAGTATCAAGTTTTGATGGTATGATCTGTAAAAATTTTCAAAGATGTCAGTGAAGTCTTTTTAGATCAGCTTCCAATATGAGCTCTGGAGTAAGAAAAGGGAGTCTGTTAGCGATTGCATCTTTGAAATTGGATTTTGTCAAATGGATCCACCAAATCAAATCAATGATAATACCATGGTGCTACTTCTTTTAGAACTGAACTGTTAACCCCTTCTTTATCTCCTCATAGGACGTGCTTTCTAGCTTTCGAAAATTTAACCTATCTCCGTTCACAGTCACAATTGCTAATGTCAATTAAGATTGACATAGAAATATCGGAAGAATCTTAATCTTGCGAGCGTGCACAATCAAACTGTGCTATGTTCTGTTTCTGATGATATTTGTTGGCTTTGTTGTTTCCAGAAATGGGGAAGTGACCACATTGCACTGGTTACGGAATTAGCTTTTACGAAAGGGGCTCCCTCTGAGTCTGAAAGCTCTTAAAAGCTTGCATCCGGTGAGTCGTGTGCATTTGGTGCACATCAGTTGAACTGCCTACATCATTTCTGTATATGTGATAATTATTATAGTTTTCAAGATCCCCTCCTTTTTTATATACTAACCTAGAATTTGCACTGGAATTAATCCAGTTTTGATGAGAGAATAGTTTAGATTGTTCATTGGTAATTGAAATCTGTTACCTGAGTGTTTTTTTTTTTTTTGGCAAGCTGCATGAGTTAATTTTCATTGTGTGTGTATATATATATATTTTTGCCCTTTTATACACGTCCTAGCATCTACACACACACCATCCTCTTTTTGTTGGGTGGGGGTGGGATAACGACAAGATTTTGATATTACGTGCACAAGTTCTGCTGCTATTTGAATAAAAAATTATACAAAAACGGTGCTTGACAATTTTTTTTTAATCATATTAAATACCTTTTAAGTTAATAATAACCATATAGATCACATCACCCTTTGTCGTTTATTTTGTCGGGAAGTTCCCCTTTTTTTGGGTTGGGGGGTGGGGGGAGGACGGAAAATGTTGTTACATTCAATTCACATTCTCACCCGAAAAAGGTGAAAGAAATAGAGTCAATGTGTCTATAACTTATTCGCTGACAAAGATAAAGCATAAAAAGGAATATGATGCAAGAGAGTGCCCCGCCCCTACCTATACCCCAACTATATTCCGTTTCTATGGTAAGATAAAAAACTTAAAGTGTGAATTCAAGAGAGCTGTAAAAAAAAAAAAATATATATTATATTTATCTAGAGTGGAGACAGTGTAATTGTCATTTTTTAATTGATTTTTAAATAAATTAATATTCTCATAGATTTAAGTATTTGCATTCATTTTTTAATATTGTGTTGTCAATTAGACTGAAAACCTAAACAGCAGCAGGACTCTTGCAAAAATATTGTCAACAGTTTTTGAAAGAAAAGAAATTTTCCATTTTGATTGCTGCAGGCCCCAGTTGGAGGCCTATGCCATCACTCCAATTTCCAAATAGTACATAATTCAACCAAATACGTACAATAGATTCCAACTCATACTGGACATTGAATCCATTGTTGCCACTCACTGATTTTGATGATTATTATTTATTCAAAACGCAAATCACCAGTCTGAACCTACCGCCTCTTCTCTCTTTCTTCCCTCCTCATCCCCGTTTGTAACCACGAACGTACACATTGGTGGCTCCGGATAGAGTATAACCAATCCGGGTGAAACTGAAAGGTTTTCTTTTGATTTAGTGCATTGTTACTAGGTTTTCATTTTCTTTTAATAATTTTTCTTTGTTAGTTTGTGATTCTGATCGGGATTCTTGTTGTAATTACTGGGTTTTCTTTTTTCGGTCCTCCCACACCCCCATTTTGTAATTGTTCTTGTTATTCTAGTAGTAGGATGGTTCTTAATGCTGAATCGAAATTTAATACATTTTGTTCATTTCTTGAGATTTTGTCATCTAATTGAATGAAATTCTGCTTTTTTGAATTTTCCTCAAATCGGAAGGGGAGTTTTTTTTTTTTTTTTAAATAAAAATTTGAATCTTTTTAGATAAATTAGGCATTCTCTGGTTAATCTTTCTGGCCAAGATTATATAGACCTTCCATGAATTTTTGAAGTTAACTTTTATTTATTTATTTTTGTTATGATTTCATTTTAGTTATCTGTTGTATCGTTAAATGATTCTTTAAGATGTTATTCTGAA
This sequence comes from Nyctanthes arbor-tristis, assembly GCA_963692815.1. Taxonomy (NCBI): domain Eukaryota; kingdom Viridiplantae; phylum Streptophyta; class Magnoliopsida; order Lamiales; family Oleaceae; genus Nyctanthes; species Nyctanthes arbor-tristis. The sequence continues at coordinate 44,669 of CAVNYN010284902.1, read as the reverse complement.
CCCGTCTAATACTTGTTTTTCCAGAAACTTGAAGAAAGGATGAGTGAATCAAATGGAAAAACATCCTTGATCCCTCCACCATCTTCAAGAAAACTTCCGGATTTCAAAAAATCTGTAAAGTTGAAGTATGTGAAACTTGGATACCATTACCTTATAACCCATGGAATGTACCTATTTCTGTCCCCTCTTGTCGTTGTTATAGCGGCCCAGTTTTCCACGTTTTCCCTCAAAGACCTCTATGTTCTTTGGGATCATCTCAGGTTCAACCTCATATCTGTAGTTATGTGCTCGACTCTCTTGGTCTTTCTTTCCACTGTCTATTTCGTGACACGTCCTCGCCCAGTGTACCTTGTGAACTTCTCGTGTTATAAGCCTCACGATGATAGGAAAGTCACTAGGCAGATTTTCTTGGAGAGATCAAGGTTGACGGGTTCTTTTACTGAGGAAAATCTCGAGTTCCAACGCAAAATTCTTGAGAGATCAGGCCTTGGCGAGTCAACTTATTTTCCAGAGGCTGTATTAAAGGTGCCACCAAATCCGTGCATGGCCGAAGCACGAAAAGAGGCTGAAGATGTAATGTTTGGTGCCATTGACGAGCTGCTTGCTAAAACCGCTGTGAAGCCTAAGGACATTGGCATTTTGATCGTGAATTGCAGCCTGTTCAATCCAACACCTTCGTTGTCAGCTATGGTTATTAACCATTACAAGCTAAGGGGAAATATAATTAGTTATAATCTAGGTGGAATGGGTTGTAGTGCTGGCTTGATCTCGATTGATCTTGCTAAAAATCTTCTACAGGTTCACCCAAGTACTTACGCTTTGGTAATAAGCATGGAGAACATCACCCTAAATTGGTATACTGGGAATGAGAGGTCAATGTTAGTTTCAAATTGCCTATTCCGAATGGGAGGGGCTGCTATTTTACTGTCCAACAAAAGCTCAGAACGTTGGAGATCCAAGTATAGGTTGATGCATACTGTGAGGACCAACAAAGCTGCTGACGATAAATGCTTTTCTTGTGTTACACAAATGGAGGACTCCAATGGGACGGTTGGAGTTGCTCTATCAAAGGATTTGATGGCGGTAGCAGGTGATGCTCTGAAGACCAACATTACAACTTTGGGTCCTCTCGTGCTTCCTATGTCTGAGCAGTTGCTTTTCTTTGCCACCTTGGTCGGCAGAAAGTTGTTTAAGATGAAGCTCAAACCTTATATCCCAGATTTTAAACTGGCTTTTGAACATTTCTGCATTCATGCTGGTGGGAGAGCTGTTCTGGATGAATTGGAAAAAAATCTGCAGCTATCCGATTGGCACATGGAGCCTTCTAGAATGACTCTATATCGTTTTGGCAACACCTCGAGCAGCTCTCTTTGGTATGAATTGGCATATTCGGAAGCCAAAGGGAGGATTAAGAGAGGAGACAGGACTTGGCAAATTGCCTTTGGGTCTGGATTCAAATGTAATAGTTCGGTGTGGAAGGCTCTTCGGACTATAAATCCAGCAAAGGAGAAGAACCCATGGATTGATGAAATTCACCAATTTCCCGTGGAGGTTCCAAAAGTCTCAGCTATCTAACAAGTCATGCCTGAGCTTTCCCTTCTTTGGTATGATTGAGTATTTGGTTCTCTTTTTGGACATGTGTTCTTGAATGGAAATGCATCGGGCCTAAGCATTTTTGGATGCAGAAAGGGGTTTCTAGTTCCCTTTTCAAAGTCTATTCTGGAGTCCACCTAAATTGAACTTGTTTTGGCGTTCCAACAGGTGGACCGGTGGTATTCAATTTTTTTCCTGAAAAATTTTGGACATGTTCTGACCTAGGATCATGTTTAATGTTGGATGTTCTGATTGACCTCACTGGAACTTTCTAATTAGTATTTATTATTCAAGAATGCTGATACCTATTGATCACCTGGCCATGGCTTTCATTCAATCAATGAAATTTGAACGTGTCTTTTAATTTCAAATATATTGCAAGGTATTTATCGAGGTACTTTTAACATTTTTTTACTACTTTTTGGGATCATTTGTCTTCCGTAGCATTGCCTTAGAAAACTGTGATACCTTGGGGATTCAGATTAGAGGCATGTAGCAACATGGTGCTTTTATTTTCTGCTGTTTGTTTCCTTCAACTCTTTTAGAAAGCCTAAATCATTTTAGGTACCACAGCCACATTAACGAACTTGTCAACTGCCTTTATTCAATAGTTTTATGAAAATAATGCAGTTACGAAAATGATAGTAAAACCATAATATTTCATTTCATATATAACAAACATTAACCATGATCTTGCCCAAAAAGTGCATTCACCACACAATACAAAACAGAAGCCTACAGCCAAAAGATTCTACAATAAAACGAGGGAAAAAAGAAACGTTGTCCATTGGTAGATTCACAACATGAGACACGTTTGGAAATTTAGATCGGCTAAGCATGTAGACACAAAAACAAAAACAGCATTACATAATCCATGGAGGATGCTGACTAATCCTTGGAGGATTTGTTGATGAGGGACTTGTGTATGTGAGGGATCACTCCACCGCCAGCTATGGTTCCTTTGATAAGTGTGTCGAGTTCTTCATCACCACGAATAGCCAGCTGCAAGTGCCTTGGAGTGATACGCTTTACCTTCAAATCCTTGCTTGCATTACCGGCCAACTCCAACACTTCAGCAGTTAGGTACTCTAGAATAGCAGCAGAATAGACAGCAGCCGTAGCACCCACTCTCCCATGAGCAGTAACTCTTGACTTCAGGAGTCGATGGATGCGGCCCACGGGAAACTGCAGGAAGAGTGATCAGTTTAACTACTGTCTAAGGCTCTCACAGCATAAAACATCTATACTGAAATCAAAATATGGTAACAACTGATGTGAAGAACTTCTAGTCAACAGTGACATTGTGCATCAGATTGCTTAATAGTGAGGCTCATTACCATGTACCAACAATTTAACACTTCCAAGTCTTTTTGCTTAACTTTCAAATTACAAGCTAACAAGATAGGCTTAGCATCAATTACAATGAAACTCCAAAAGTGTTGACCTTTTGACCTACCAATTTTAGACTGAGGAACCTGCTTGATAACAGAGTATCCTTCCACTTCCCCACTCATATTTAACTAAAAGAAACAGAAAACAAGTGAACAAGTAACCCTAATTCCTATCGGGGCAGATCAAACAATGAGAAAAATAAAACAAATGATCATGTAACAGAAGATGTAATTTACAAGTTGAGAATCAGTTAAGAAAGACAGATTTACAGGTTCAAAATCAACTTTCCAAGCTCAATATAACTTCTTGATTCTATACAGCTTCACTTCATCAAAAATAAAAACAAATAGGACAAAAGAACCAAGTCATCTTCTTCATACATAACATGGATTTCCAAAGAAAGCTGTAGGAGTGTGCGTCATGCACACAGAAGAAGTCATCTAGATAATGATACGTTAGCCAGCACCTTCACTATCTAAATAGTACTCGTACATGTGAAAAGTATTTGCCCCATACTGAATACCATTCTCCTTTCACAACAAAAGCAGCCAGAGCGAAGCCACAAAAATTGATAACTTCATCTAATCATATTAAACTCCAACAGAACAGTTCAATGCAGCTAAAAAATCATGTTCTTATTAAGCCAAGTCAACCAAAGCATTAAGAATTTGTAGTTAACTGATAAAAGGCATAATAAAACCAACATGAAATTTTGTTTAGTTCTTTGTTTAGAGAAGGCACACAGATGCACCTAACTACAATGCTGTAGAATTATAATAATATTATTATTATTCATTATCATATACACACACACACACACACACTTCTATGAGATAAAATTCTATTCTAACTTTGGATTTGAATTTCACACATTTTCCTTCCATATACAAGAATAATCACCACCACAGGGTCCAGAAAATGTTATTGAAACAGAAATCAAGTGTGTAACAACATCATTAGCAAACACAAAAGAAAACCCAGAGTAATAAAAAGCAAAAAAAGAAAAAAAAAAAAGAGAAAAAAAGAAAGAAAGAACACACAAATAAAAAGATGACACGTAAACCATTGAAAAAATATTCTGATAATGGACAAAGATATTACACCCACAAACCTCTCTAAAACCCTGCAAACAACAAAATAATGGCAAAAAATTGAAATAGGAACCTGAAGGCCAGCTCGGGAAGAGCGAGAGGTTGGTGGTTTTTTCTTGTCCTTATCTTTGTCCTTAGATGCTGGGGTTTTCCCCGTTAACAGACCCTTTGCCCCTTTACCCGACATTCTTTCAATTATCGACCTTATCTCTATGCAATTTGCAGATTGATTCGGACTTTGAACAGCCCCAGAAGATGAAATACTGGTAAAGCTCGATTCCTTTTTCTCCGCAAGAGTTGGGACTGAGATTTATTGCATTCAAACCCCCAAAGTTTTGAAGTTCATTCTTTAGTAGACATTTTTTCTTATTTGTTTTTTAACTGAACATTGGTTCGACCGACTCGACTCGTCATTTACTTGTTTTAGAGAGAACAATAAGCTTTACTTTTCATTATGCTCTCTTTGATAGGTAAATCTGTTTAGATGGGAATACGTGAATGTTAAGTATCAATATGTATATGATTAAAAATTTCTTTAAAAAACCGATCGAAGAGTATTTAATAGTTTCTTAATTAGATAGATAATAGTGACATGTTTTCAAATTTTATTATTATTATTATTTTTTGATACAACATGTTTTCTGATTAATTAACATTTTTTTTTTTAAAAATATATGGAGAGAATCTTACCCACCCTCTTACATCATTGCTTTGTGTTTTATTGGAAACAGAATTTAAAATTGATCAAATTGGCATTGATACCTAAATTCTTAATGAAGTAATTGCAAGCCAACTTTTAACATCTCTTCTTCTTCTTATTATTATTATTATTAAGAGAAATTTATTATTTAGCCCGCATTTTACTTTTTTTCAAATTTATTATTATAAAATTATTTTTAAATTCTACTTTGTCATGAAAGTGTTGTCATAAATTTTTACATAGTGTATTATCGTACCAAGTGTTGTGAGGTATTAGCTCTATCCGCCAAGATCCCTGTGATTTAATGGCATTTTAGTTAGGTTCTTAAACCCTTAGTCAATGGTTTAATTCCCCACTCCTACAATCCCCTTTGTAATATAAAAAAAAAAGGTATTAGCTCTATCTCAAAAAAAGGTCTAATTTTTCTTTTTCTTCTATCTCAAAATATGGTCAAGTTTCTTTTTTTTTAAAGTAGTTGAAGTATTATTTATCTTATAGATGCCTCTATTTAATGAGCATAGTTATCAAAAGATAGAGTTACTAAAGTAGAATAATTAATAAACAAAATAGTATAATAGAAAAATTATATTAAAATTAATTTTTCAATACTATTAAATGAATTTTTCTTAATCTATGTGGAAAAAAATAAGATAATCTTTTTTGAGACGGGGGTATGATGTATTAACCGGATCACACCAAGTGTGATTATGTAAAAAGTTATATAAGTTTTTTATGTAAGTGTAACATGGTTTGTTCTTAAACCTATATACATATATTACTATTTAAAAAATGCATATTAGTTTTGTGGCATTATCGGGGAGCCTGCCGTTATAGCACATCCATCTCATATGAGTGTATAGATGTATGCCGTACAAATTTAAATTTGTGTGACATATGCCTATACATTCACATGAGATGCAACACCTCCAAAAAGTGTTGACAAATTTTCAATGGAACTCGTTATAAAGAATGAATAACACGTTGGTGACCTATATAGAAGTTGCTTTGGAAAAGGCAAGTCACTTTTGAGAAGTGAATTACTTTCACCTTTCGAATTCCCTTGACTTGACGAAATAGGTTAGTAATACGTGAGTAAATTTTCATTTGAGTGTCATGTTCACGTGTCAAAATTGAGTCACGCTATTTGAACACTTAAGTAGACAAAAATTATGACAAAAAAGGGTTTAAGTTACCTTATTAGCCCTACACAATTCAAGGGGATCCAAAAGTCATTAAGGGTAATAAGGTAATTTAAACTCCCTTTTGTTATAGTTTTTGTTTACATGTATGTACAAATAGATTAATTCATCAAAATAAGTATCTCACGATGAGGCATGCGGGGTTACTCTGATGTAACAGTAGCTCATTTTATGTATAAAAGTTTTATTACATAATTATAAGGGTAGCTTATCTTATTCTATACTGATGTGACATGCTATATAATTTGTTATCTGGAAGAAGCCAACTTGTGTCATATCATAATAAATAAATAGTAGAGTGTCACATCCGTTGAGGACAAGATAAACATTATTTTTTTTGAAAGAATGACAAGATAAATGAGTCATTCTACAAAACTAGATAAGAAGGAGCCTTACCTTGATGTGACACGAATCTTGTGTGGACGTCTTTTGTTAGATTCGTATTGTGTGTGCTGTTTTTGTTAGATTCGTGTCACATCAGAGTAAAGCTCCTTTATAAAGACCTTTAACTATCTTTTTAGAAAATTTTCCAAGATAAACGGTTGATAATTACATTAGAAGGTTTTCGGTAAGCACGGTGTTTGGCGAAAAGACATTGGCTTCAAAATACAACGGAACTCTGGGCTCTGGCAATGTGACTTTCTTTCTTCCAAAAGGAACCCACTGATTTTTATATTTGCTGTATGATAAATAGTGGGATGCCATAGAGTTGAGGACAAGATAAACGGCTAATAACTACACAAAAGGTTTTTGGCGAGCATAGTGCTTGGGCGAATAGACCCTGGTCTCGTGATACAACGGAACCATATACTCTTTATTGCCGCAGCGGCCATTCAAGAAATACTCTGTTTGTCATCATCTGCATTCTAGCTCCACAAGGGACACGCTTATTTTTTTTTAATTCCCAACTTCTATTCGTTTTTCACGCTTATTTTCCTTCAAAAACATCGGGTCTGGAAGAAAAGATTTCCACCCTTCCAGTTTTATTTGTTAAGCTTTTAAAATGAAAAATTATCCTTGTTCCAGAGGGGTGGCGCTGGACCGTCAGACGCAGGCTTCATTTGTCTTGAATCTTGACTTTATGTATTTCTTCTTAATGGATACTTTTTCCAGCTAAACTTTTTACTCCTCCAAAGTCATTCCTTTTCTTTTCCTTTTGAAAATTAACTTCCTTTTAGGGGTTGGGGTTGATTGTTCAGTCCTTCAGTTAATTGTTGCTCAATTTTACTGATTCTGGAGCAATTCATCCTTTTTCCCCCTTAAATTATTATTTGGTGCAGTTGCTTGTGTTTCTTTTTAATGGCGACTGCTACTTTTAACCATCCCTTTAGTGTTAATGCTCATCTACACGATAACTCAAGTTTGCGGACACCTAAAGTGGAATACTCAACTGTTAATTTCCCTTTCAATTGGGAGTTTTCAAGACTAAATTCTTTCGCTGGTGTTGCTTCTTCTTCTACTTCCAAGGTATTACATTTCCATAATTTAAGCAGCGTTTTCTTTTATCTTTATTTTGTATGATAAGATGCTTGTAGTCTCACAGTCTTATCTCATATTCCTGTTTCTTTTATTCTTAACGCAATTAGTATGAAATCAGTGAATTTTTACTTTGGAGTTTGGGATTCTCTTATGGGTGTTATTCATCTGTATCCCCGTATGGTCATTTGCTCTGCGGAATAATCTAGAAAAAAAACTAGTGGAATGTGTGGTAATTTGGTCCCCAGGAAGACAGAGACAAGTTGAGATTGAACTACACACTTTTTGAAGTCGTATATAGTGTCATGGATTCCATCATTCCGATTCCGATATCTAATTTATCAAAGTACACATGAAGCCAAGACCAAGTGGTTTTACAGCATCCAAGTGGACTTCCCACACACTTGATTAAGGTTCCGATTGCTAGCCCCTACAATCCCTTTGTAATGCTTCCCCAAAAAAAAAAAAAAAAAAAAAAATAAATAAAAGAAGGTACATCTATGAAAATATTAGTCTTTAAGCTTCAGAATGATTTTTTTTTAACACTAACCCTCTTTGCAGTACCCATTGTATAAATTCCATATATTCTATGAAGAACTGTTTACCTGACTTTAGAGTGTTACCACATGGCATACTACACACTTTGCCAATTCTGATTCCCCAGTCCAGAAACCTATCTTTGACTTTGCAGTGCATGATTTAACTCACTACTTTGGTGTTTGATTCTCATTGTTAAGTTGAATTATAATGAGAACACTATAATGGGGTGAAATGAGTGGTGGAGATTAATGTGTATTTGAAATTTGTGGTTGTGGTTGAGTATTTGTTAAATCGGTGGTAGGTAGACTTATAATTTGATTTTCAAAACGAGATTCAACCTTATAGAACACACTAATTGTAATTTTGTTTGATTTCTCACGACTTGTGGGGAGTAGTTTTATTTCTCTTTCCATTGTATGCTTGCACATTGTGGAAATAGAATCATTTTAGTTCATCATGGTTCCAAATTTCCTTACATTGTGCATTTGTATTATTTGGTGGATTGTATGGATAAATCATATTGCTGTGAAGTTCTACTTTCTGTTTTAAATAAATACAAATCATCTGGATTTGGTTCTCTATGACCTATTTGCACTCCCTCTTAAAAAAATCATTATTGAATATCTTGTGATGGTGGCCACATTGTTTCATTTCTGAAATTGAATTGAGAAGTGAACAATTACACTGCTTGTATGGGGTTGACTCTAAAGATATTAGGCCTTTGAAGTTTAGCATTCTAAAGTGAATTCAGAATTATCTCAATTATTTTGTTTTAACTGCTGCAAGTTTATAGTGGAGAATATGCCTCTCCAGCAATGGAGAAACAAGATTGTACGTATGCATATAATAGAAACTTTGATTAGCAATCATGGAATACACATTTGTTGGTGTAGGAATATGCTAGTCGTGTAAGATCTCTGCCCAACGTTGATGGTTCCATCAGGGAAAAGGTGCCAACACCCATACTCGACACGATTGATAGTCCCATGCATCTGAAGAATTTGACTCCAAAGGTTCTGTTAACTTGTTCATTGAGTGATGATATTTTCCTGCTATTAATTTGTGACTTGAAGAGATCGGAAATCTTCTACAACTCACCTAAATTTTGTCCATGCAGGAATTGAAACAACTAGCTGATGACATTAGGTCAGAATTGTCATTTATGACGTCAGATACTCAAAAATCCTTTAAAGCTAGTCTCTTAGTGGTAGAACTGACAATTGCTATACATCATGTTTTCCATGCTCCAGTAGACAAGATATTATGGGATATGGCGGACCAAGTAAGTTATTCTCTAGCTACCCGTAAATGTTATAGACTTGCATGTATGTATTTGTATGTAGCAATGATCTACTAAGCGCACTCGTTAGCATAATTGATGTGGCACATCAATTCATTGTTAGATAAGTTAATCCAGGTCCAGGGATTAAATTAGTTTTGTTGAGTTGATGTATCATGTCATTGTTGCTTTGTGTGAGCTGAGTAACGTGTTTATCTATCATTTTTCTGTTGTTTAGCATAAGCACTACACACGTCGACTCACACATACACATATATATAGATATTAAAACATTATGAAGTCAATAGTTGACATTGGTTTTTGTTTCCATGTATTAACTATTTGAGAATTGATTTTGTAAGAAGTGATTCTCTTTCCTTTTCTTTCTTTCCTTTCTCTCTCCTCCTCTCTCTCTCTCTCTCTCTCTCTCTCTTTTGGGGGGGTGGTGGGGGGATTGGGGGGTTGCCTAGTTGGAAAATAAGTTATGAATTTATGTGCTACTTATTTTAATGAATGAATCTGCGATTAGAAATGATTTTGAGTGAGAATTGGTTGTGAGAAAATAATAAACCATATAAGGCTTAAGTAGATCTTTGGAAGAAGGAATCAAGGAAGTTGCTACTTTATGTTCCAGTTCTCTTTTGGGCTAATATGTTTCTGACACCATATTGTTTATTGACTTTGTCTTTGATTTGAAGACATATGTACACAAGCTGCTCACTGGAAGGAGGCCCCTTTCCCATAGATCGGAAGAGCAAAGGAAATGGTCCTGATAGCTCTGTGTGTCACTTTGATAGTGATTTTGAACCATTTCAGACAGGACATGGATGTAGTAGCATATCTTCTGGACTTGGTAGTGCCCTTCACACTCTCCTTGTCCCTGCATCTAACGAAATTTTATTGTATTTTTTTCAGTTCTAGGAGTATGACTGTTATAATCAAGACTATCGACCTTGATTCAATTCAACATTTAAATAATTTTATACCCATTTGCCAATATAAATATCAATATCCAAATGTCAATAACTATTGCTTTGGTATTTGCCTATATAAATAAGTTTTGCTATTATTGTCACTAGGTATGGCAGTTGCACGAGACCTACAGGGAAAAAGAGACTGTATAGTTGCGGTTATCAGCAATGAAACAACCATGGCCGGTCAGGTTTATGAGGCAATGAGTAATGCTGGTTATTTGGACTCAAATATGGTTGTGATATTAAATGATAGCCATCATTCATTACACCCAAAGCTTGAGCAAATCGCTAAAACATCAGTTAATGCTTTATCTAGTACCCTGAGCAAGCTGCAGTCGAGTAAATTTTTCCGGAGATTTAGAGAATTTGCTAAGGTACATGGCATTGGTACCCGATCAGGATTTAGGCATATGATGATGAAATGTCTTTCCTCTAGATATCAGGAAATGCAATCTGGATTTTAGCCCATCTTCTGTTCTGTCTTCATCCTATATCTGTAGTGGACATTATTATTCCTGGCATTCATTTAGGGGTGGTTTTTTTTCAGGTTCTTACTAAAAGAATTGGGCGGGGAATGCATGAGTGGGCTGCCAAAATTGATGAGTATGCTCGTGGTATGATGGGTCCTCCAGGATCAACCCTTTTTGAAGAGCTTGGTTTATATTATATTGGCCCTGTAGACGGACACAACATTGAAGACCTTGTGTGTGTTCTGCATGAAGTGGCTTCCTTGGACTCTATGGGCCCAGTTTTGGTTCACGTCATAACAAAGGATGATTCAATAGTCGAAAATAATACAATTGAAAAACCAAGTAAGAATAATTCAGGTTCGCTGCTTCATTCCTTTTAAGTTCACACTTCCGTAATCATTTGTACGTTGGAATGTGCAGTAACGTATTCTATTTTCATGGAATTAATGAACAACGTTTGTCAAGCCTAACACAGACAGAAAAGAAATGAGAAGTACAGGGGGAAGAGACGGAAATCAGGAAGGGGAGAGGTACAAACAGACCAATGAGAGAGAAGTAGAAATGAGATGGAAGAATTCAATTGGTTCATTCTTCAAACTTTGCTAGGAAACAATGAAAAATATAACTAATGAACGCCGAAAACTGGATAAGGAAATGAAACTATGATTATCTAAAATGTAAGATAGAGTAAAATAACTCTAAATTTGGAAAACGTCTAATGTTATATGCAACAGGATCCCCACCAGAAAGCTTATATTTCTTTTTAGCCTTGAGCTTTTTACAACAATAATCCTACAGTGTCCTTATCTTCAACGGTTAATATGCTAGTTTCCTAGAAATAAAAGGGAAAGGGTTAGATTTGTTTTCGGTAGCTTGAGCAATTGTTGAAGCAATCTTACCGTATTCAATAAAAGTTAATGCGATATGCCAATTCTAGATACAGCTTCGTGGAGTTTCCGTATATCACAGATTTTATCTGGAGTATGCCGCAACTTTTACCTATCGGTAATCTTGGCTTTGCTGATGTGATTTAGCAGGGTCATGCGACACTGGGTTACTACATTGTGATACTCGGCCTCGGACCTACAGTGACCGCTTTGTAGAGGCTTTGATAACAGAGTCACAGAAAGACGAAGATATTGTGGTGGTTCACGCAGGGATGGGAATGGAAACACCATTTCAACTATTGAAGAATAAATTAGATGACAAATTTTTTGATGTAGGCATGGCTGAGCAGCACGCAGTGACATTTTCGGCTGGTTTATCACGTGGCGGCTTGAAGCCATTCTGTATAATTCCATCAGCTTTCTTACAGAGAGCATATGACCAGGTTTCACCTCTTTTGGTGTCTCTTTACAGCATGTGGATTAAAGCAACCAAGAAGTACAGTTCTTTATTTTTCTCTCCCTTCTGATATATGTAGGTAGTTCATGATGTAGATCGGCAGAAGATTCCGGTGCGGTTTGCAATTACAAGTGCGGGATTAGTGGGGTCTGATGGTCCAACACATTGTGGAGCATTTGATATAACATTTATGTCGTGTTTGCCAAATATGATTGTGATGGCACCATCTGACGATGCTGAGCTTGCTCGTATGGTGACCACTGCTTCCCATATCAATGATCGTCCAGTGTGCTTCCGCTATCCCAGAGGTGCCATTGCTGACCTAGACCGTGATTCATGTGCCATAGACCCCATTGAGGTAATATTCTTGGATGTGTCGTACTATCTTATGTTAGCCTTTCGATATTGAGTGTTATCCATATATTGTATGGGCTATTAATATCGAACTCTATTCCTCCGAGCAGTTCAATTTCTCTTCTATAACAAATTATAAAATTATTTTTAAAAAATGACTGAATGGTTGATCCTTGATCACATCAATGTCATGGTTTTTATGAGTTATTATTTTTATTTTTTGAAAGGAGAGAAAAGGGGATGGGGTCGGGTTCAAGACTAAATTTGTTGTTCCTTTAATAAATCTTAAAATGTGAATTTTGCTGTACCTATTGAAGAAGATAATTATTGGTATCAATCATATTATTCTTTTCTAATCATATTATTCTTTTCTGTGACTTTTTTTTTTTTTGCCCCCAAGGTGTGCATTTGTGTGTGGAGCATTTGGTTGATGCAAACCACTCGACTTACTCTGTCTGTATCTTACTTGAATATATTGTTTAAGGATTTGGTAGAGTTTTCTCATCTCTTTTTATTTCTTACGCACATTGTTCTTGAACTGTTCATCATTAAACTGTAGCTCCCGTTTGCTCTGTTTTAAGTTCTGAATTTGTCCTTTGTTGGCTTTTTGATGCAGATTGGTAAAGGAAGAGTACTTACCATGGGTAAAGATATTGCTTTATTGGGGTATGGTTCGATGGTACAGAATTGTCTTAGAGCTCATTCACTTCTTTCGAAGCTTGGCGTTGATGTTACAGTGGCTGATGCAAGATTTTGCAAACCACTTGATATAAACCTAGTGAGGATGTTATGCAAGAATCACGCCTTCTTGATCACTGTCGAGGAGGGTTCAATTGGAGGGTTTGGAGCACATGTTGCTCAATTCATTTCAGTTGATGGGCAACTTGATGCTGGAATCAAGGTAATCTCTTAATTTAGCATTTGCTCATCCTTTCTTTCTTCTCTATGATGGACCCTTTTAATAGTTTGGGAGGGTGGGGTGGGAAAAATAGTTTGCATTTGTCCCTTTTATGGATGATGCATATAAATTTTTGTTTATTTGAGCTTTGCCTAATAATTTGTAGTAATTAATTTTGCAGTGGCGTCCAATCACTTTGCCGGACAACTACATTGAGGGTGCAGTCCCGAGGGATCAACTGGCTCTTGCAGGGTTGACTGGTAATCACATTGCTGCTACAGCTTTGAGTTTGCTGGGTCGCACTCGTGATGCTCTTCTCATTATGTGTTAGGATAGAAATATGAATTGAGGAAATTGTGTAAATTCAATCAAAAATATGTCTAGCTATCGACTTTCTTACATCTGTTTTTGTATAGATCAGTTCCATTATTCTTCCCCTACTCATTCACAACATCTATGTGAATGAGTTTTTGTAGTGTCTACAACAACAGTTACAAGTATGGAATTTAGTTGGAAAGAAAATATTTACCTGTTAATAACACTACACAACAACAGTTACAAGTATGGAATTTAGTTGGAAAGAAAATATGTTCCTGTCAATTGAATTACCGATAATTGAAATTTCATAGAAAATAAATTGTAGCGTGTTTTGATTGAAAAAGGAATTTACGAGAAAATATATGAATTACCTGAAAATCAAAACACTACATCCTTAGAGAAAAATGTTTTCTTTGTTTCCAAAGAAAATGTGGTTACGTGATCAAAAGTTGGAAAAAGTTTTCTATTAAAAAAATGTTAATTAAACACCACAAAAGAAGGAATTTAAGTGGAAAATTCCATTTTCCGTGAGAAATCTTTACCAATCAAACACAATATAAATATTTTTGTAGGGAAAAGTAGGAATTGATTGTATTATATTGTGCGGACCAGGAATGTTATTATGGAAATAGAATCTGATTCCGTTACAAAACCAGAGTGTTGGCCTAAAAGCGATAGTGGGTGGTCTTGGAGGGATATTGGGCCCCTGTAACAATTATGGAACCAGAATGTGTTATCATAGTTTTTTTCATTCACACACTAACGCCTCATCTGATACATACCTCGTGTCAGCATCTCATTGGTTCCTGGGCCTTCGTAAGGAACCCAGCCATGAGTTTCTTAGAATTGTCCGTATGCTTCTTGGTATAGAAGGTAGATTATTGTTCTATTGTATACAAATAAATTTAAATAATTGCGCAGCATGCCAAACTAATCAGATGCTCTATGATATAGTTAGTTGAATTTTTGAATCATAAGATCTCAGCATGTGAAGTGTTATGTGTTGCATTTCACATGCAAAACATCACCCAATCTAGAATCGTCATGTGTGAGGTCCAAAATCTAGTTATGACACAATAATGCTAGAACAAATTGGAAATGCCAAAAATAAAAAATAAAAATGGGGAAAGTATTTTCGACCTCAAATTTATCTCAGAAAGTTTAGTTTTTTGTTATTATTATTATTATTATTATTATTATTGTTATTATTATTATTATGGCCAAGGTTCTAACAGGCGTAAGGGGTGAAAAAGTGTCGAAGTCAAGTATTGATGAGTCTAGGCATATATATGTAAACACACTAATACATGATAAAAGTATAAGGAGACACAGAGTATAGAACTTAAGTTTCAAGTATAGGCGTTGCTTAAGCATTACCAAGATGAGACTTTTAAAACACTGATTATGGCGAAAGAAAATTTTATTGCCACCATGAGCATAGCTTATTTTGCCCCAGTGCTAATGTCACACATCACCATTTATTATTTAAATGGGACCTATTTATAACGCAAATGACAAAACTTTCTCCCTTAGGGCAAAAAATAGTACTTAAATGTATGTGATTGTATATGGAATTAGTTAAGCCTCAATCAGTTCGATTCTAAAAGAAACTAGCATGTTCCTCGAAGTTACGAAACTAGTTTGATGATGCAGTGACATAAGCCAGAGACGTGCTTTGACCACATCATTTCGTTGGTTTTTTTTTTTAAATAAAAATTACTTGTTGGTTCTAGAATATTATCAGGTACTTAATAATTTATTGTATATATAAAACATGTTTTCGTTACATTCATGATTCAACCAACAAATTCAAATATTTGCTCCTTCAAACTTCATGATTGGTTAGGGGATAGATTAGGCATTCAATAATTGCACCAAACCAATTGAGAATATCTTGAAGCTCTTCATGCAACATTCGTGTATCGAAAGTTTGAAACGGGTGAATTGGTGATGTAATGCCCCATCTTATTTGTTAAGATATGTAATCTTCAAAAGAGTAATGCACAAATGGTATACGAATAGGCTCATAGAAGGAATGGAATTATTAGTCATATGTTTTATCTTTCTTTTAGTCATATGCAGTATGGGTGAAATTGTAACTTCATTTCTTTTCTTATGAATTGAGGATTCTGGGAGAAGAGTATAGTAACTTGAACTCGGAATGTACCGATACGGGGTGTTTTTTAAACCACTAAAATAAACTCAAGTGGTCAAAATCTTTACTTATATGAATAGACTCTATTGAGGAAAAATATAGAAAATAAAAAAGAAAACTTGACTTGCTCTTACATCAAACCCTCCAAACTTCATTAAGTTTTATGAATGAGTGAAGAAGGATCTTTTGTCGACCAAAACTAGGCTATGA
The DNA here is from genome assembly GCA_963692815.1 of Nyctanthes arbor-tristis. Classification (NCBI taxonomy): domain Eukaryota; kingdom Viridiplantae; phylum Streptophyta; class Magnoliopsida; order Lamiales; family Oleaceae; genus Nyctanthes; species Nyctanthes arbor-tristis. The sequence continues at coordinate 28,676 of CAVNYN010284902.1, read as the reverse complement.
AAATAAAATGGTAGATTAGATTCAACTTTGGTGTTCTACTTCTATATGTTCAAATAAGGTATTTTTTGCAACCAATTCAAACAAGATATTGACATTTTATGACGACTCTAATGTGTTAAAATTTCAGAGGTGGCAAAATTCCAATGTACTTATTATTAAAATTGAGACACCCATTTAAAAACTTTGACACTTCAAAATTTTAAATAGTGTCAAAATTTTTGGAGAAAATGGAATAAATCCTCACCTATCACTATCTTCTTTAACAAAATGCTTCGTTGACAATTAAAAATGTTCTAATGTGAACGTTAAAACAATACACCTTAGGTATGAAAATGTTTACTTATTTTTCATTCTTATAAATATAAATGGAACGTCAAGAAGAAAATTTGCTTATCCAATTTTTAATTTTTGAAAATACTAATCTAGTATGTTCTTTAAGTGAGCAATTGTTTAGGACAATGCATGCGGAGAAAAACATGGAACGTGAAGAAGAAAATTGGCTGTTAATGATATTTGTATCACCATCAATTAGATGTCTCTTTGCAAACTCTACCACCACCTTAACCTCATTTCTTTCTTATTTATTAGTCCAAAAAAGTACTATTGGAGTTTGGAGAGATTATAGTAGAGGAATAAGGAATGTGGATAGCTTCTTCGTTATCCATGGGGCTTCGTTTGGTGCCTTAGGTTGAATTGTATTTTACAACGTAATATAACACTTATAATAACACTTAAAACTTTATAACATATCGCAATTTGAAAAAAAAAGGAAAAAAAAAAAGAAATTATTATAACTATTATTATTATTATTGTTGTCAGCTGTAAGAGATGTTTTTCTCCTCTACAAGCTCAAAAATGTATTAAATGACTGTCTGTCTATTCGTCTATCTTCACATACATTCTTCCTTTATCCTATTCTTCTATTTCAATCATCTTCCTTTCTTCTCTCTTACTGTATCTCAATCTTACGGTAAGTATTTACCGCACAGTGGTATACTAGTTAGTTTTAAATAGTACAAGAGTTTGGCAATGTATATACATGTATGTGGGTATTGGGAATATTAGTTTTGAAAAGTGAGTGACGTTGATAATGAGCTAGCATCTAATAAATTATAAAAGCAGATAATGAGGGGCATGATAGTTTTACTAATAAAAAATTACCTTAATATTGATGAAATAAAAACAAAAATATTATGTTGTCGTCGATCGAGGCAACAAAAATGCAACTTGAGAAAATGTAAGGCATGTGCTAGCCAAATAAAAATATGGGTAAAAATACTAAAAGACATTAGTTTGACAGATAAAGGTGAAGTGGCAAATAGAGAAGATGATAAGGTTTTAAAATTGAGAAAGAAAACTCGAGTAACCCACTAGCTTGTCTACTTCTATTGAGTAAAGTTATTATTATTATTTAAAGAAAATAGCAAGAAAGAATTTGACTATAGTGAAATATATGGCTATTAAATGTATCGTCTCATAGTAATAAACAATAGATGCTAGTAACCCAGTAAATAAGACGCACATATAGCAGGTGAGCATTTTTTATTAGTCCAAGTCAAAAGTGGTGCCCCAAAAATTGGTATTAGATCATTCTCAATAAAAATGTACTCTTATTCATTTTATTAGACATTTGATTAAAATTAGTCAAAGAATACATTAATTTTGGTCATCAATATTCAGCCAAAAGGCATATTCATTGAACAGTAATTCAGGGAGATATTTATGCATCCCGATCAAATTATCACAGAAATTTCAACTTTCACGTGTTAAGAAATTTCGAGCCACCAGCTGGTGGATTTCAGACCATAGTAAGTAACACGGTTTTGCACCACTTTTCTACCCAATAATCTACAAAGGGGTGAGTTGTAAGTAAGAAATTCCAGCTTTTTTACACCAAATGTTTCGCTCTATTTCCTGTTTGGAAGTCTGCCTTTTGTATTGTGCACCGACAAGGGAATGTTTGTTTCATATCATAAAAGACAAACACAGGTCCGCTGTGACAATTTTTTTACAGCCACAACAGGCGCCCCTGACTGAGGTTTGTCGCCACTCCACCAAACGCGGCTTAACTCTTTCGGTCTAAATTCAGGGATCCCGTGTGGATCCCATTCACATGCTTCATGGAAAAAAGGTGGTCTTTTTTTGTACACTTCAACGTTTTTCTCCAAAAATAAAAAGATGTATCATTTCCAGTTGTAATCATCACCTTCTCATGTGTATGTCTTATTAAGTTACATTAGGCTCCATATATAAGGTTGATAGTTAATAAAAAATAGTCACGTCACCTGTAAAATCATCCTATCATGTGCCATTGTGTTATTATTAAATGATGATAGTTAGTATAATTAAGTATGATAATATGTGATTTATTACAACATTGTACCTACTACAATGCTCCTTTACGGAAAATAATAATAATAAAAAGAAAGAAAAAAGAGATCAGCCGCCTGTCAAATAAATAGCCCTATTACGGCAAGTTTAAAATGTTGTAATTATTCATTGATTAATAAGAAAAAAAACAGTACATTCATAAAAGGAATTAAATTAAAATAAAATGAGCAATTTGTCTTTATAATCAATCACAAGGGATAGGACTTCTCCTAAAAATATACGGCTATCCCTGATTAAACAACAAATTTTTAACCGCATAATTACTATTTATATGGTAGCAAAGTTGTTATAAATGGGTGGTGCATAATGACAGATTCGAGACATTCAAGTAAAAATAAGCTGACATGGAAAATAGGTGGATTATATTCCATTTAGCACTTTAATTAATACTGAGTATATTACATATTTTTTTAAAATTTAGTTAGAATATACTTGACTATAACAAATTTTCTTCTAACTTGTAATCGAATCCTTTCAACAACAACAATAATAATAAAAAATTGTACTTGGAATCTTTATCATTTTCAAATCTTTATTCACCTTAAATTTTTTTCTTAATCCTATGTTTGAGACAAAAATTTTCAAATGCCTACAATGTGCATCGTATAAGATATTCAACTCTAATAATATATCATAAGTGTCTCGTGTCTTGAAAAATTTTGACCAATCAGATAATTAATGATATATCATTAGAAGTGAGTATTTTTTTATAAGACTTACTATGAGTAAGTGATCATACCTAATGTTCGAGGCAATAAAACAAAAGAATGTTAAAAGAGTATTTATCTTTCATATTATTTTTGAGGGGGGCAAAAGAACAATTACGGAAAACTACAAGGACTCGACAAATAATCTGGTCAGATGTCTCGGAAAAATCATTATTTTTCACTAATTTTGCCAGATTTATTGGGTCCCACCCGACCCGTGTCCTCCTATGCCTCCGTTTGAACATCAAACTCTATACATTCCCTTCCGCTTAAGATTCTCTCAATCACTCACTCACTCTCTATATATATCTATGTATGCATAGGTTTCTCTCTCCATCTGTGCATTATATAAGTGCAATGAGAGAAAATAGGGACAGAAGAAGAAACAAGAAAAACTGGGAGGAAAAATAAATAGAAAAAGAGGCATACATTTTCTTCGGTTATAGTACACTTTTCCGTTCTCGCCGGCGGCATTCTGCCGGCCGGTAAAACTTCTCGTATTGTTTACCTATTCACATTCACATAACAATAAAGAATCACTAGCACTGGGTTCTTTGTTCGTTCCAAGGTTCAATCTTTTTTCCTTCTTTCATTTATCACGTTTGTTGTGTTTTAATTGCTAACATCAGCTGCAGTTATGTATGTGTCTTTATCTGTTTCTCTGAATGTATTTGTAAGATTTTTCGGCTTGGATGTAATTTATTTTTCATTTGATATTTTGAAAATTTTCTTAGATCAAGATTAAGATTCGTTTTTATTTTTTGTTAAAAATATTATTTGGATGTGAAAAGAATGTGTAATTTTACATTTTTTTTTATTTTCAAGATGTTAAAAATATTTTCTGAAAAGGGCATCAATTATCTTCTGAAAAATTGTTGATCTTTCGTGTGTTTTATGATCAAAGCATGCATTCTGACACGTCTCCAACATTTTTAATTTCCATTTATGTATTTGTTTCTTGGGCAATAAAGTGACAAGATGTATGTGATCTGGGATACTTGAGTTTATTGTTGTGGCAACATTGTGAATTTAACATTTGTTGTCTGTGCAGCATTGTTATATTCATGGATAATATAAGCAGCAGAATTTCATTTGCTCTTCTAATTATTTCATTATTATAAAGAACCATGTCATAGATTCTCTTTATGCTATCTTTTTGTGCCTTCTATTTATCGGATGCTCATAGATTAATATTTTTGAGCAGCTTCTTGTTCTTTTCTTTACATGCTGTCCTTTAAGAGTCTCTCTAGAATTTGTTAATAATAGAAACCGATACTGATTGTGTTCTTTACCTTGTCATTTTTGTATCCTTTGCTGACAATTATAGGGCTGGACAAAATAACCATAACCAACGGAACCAAACCATAACCGAGCAATTTGGTTCGGTCTGGTTTGGTCTTTTAAAAATTCTAAACGGTTTTGGTTATTAAAACCAATAATCATTAGGTTATAGTTTGGATCCAAAAATCGAAAACCAAACCATAACCGAATTTAGATTTTAAAGTCTCACATGAAGGAATCAATTGCTAAGAAATCAAAAGTTAGACACCACGAAGGATTGAAGATAGAATTTGATAATGACAACTTACGTCATTGCTTTTACATGAGAACATGAGTTCGTGTTTTGTTTCATTAAACTATAGTTAAAGACTTAGATTCACTTCTTTTAGTTAGTTGAAACTTCAAGGAATTGCAATAATTTACTATATATTATTTTGTTTACCAAACTTGCCGTTTCAACTCTCAAATAAGTTATGCTTGCTATTTTTAGATTTTGGAAATACAATGCTATATAATCATAACCAGCGAAACCAAACCAAACCAAGTGGTTTGGTTTTGGTTTGGTTTTATATTTTAAAATAACCGAATAGTTATTTTTTCAAAAAACCATTGGTTTTTGGTTTGGTTTGGTTTTCTTAAAACCACGACTAAACCAAACCACGCCCAGGCCTAGACAATTATGATTTCTGCATGCCATATTTCACTAAATGATATGATTATTGATCAATGAAGGAGCTGAGCAAGGAAAATGCAGAGTTTCCATTTCTCTTAGTGCAATAAACTTTTATTTCTTGTGATCATCGACTGCAATATATTTTATTTTATTTTTTCTGTTTTGCATTCATCAGCTATATGATTAATGGTACTCAGTTTCTTCAACAGGTTACAAGATGGAAAACTTGAAGACTCCATTTAAAGGTGTCGCCAACGATGTCAAAGGAAGGCTTGCCTGCTATAAACAGGACTGGTTTGATACATGTGGCTCAGGCGCAAAGTACAGTATTCTAGCTTTAGTTCCTGAATTAATCTATATATTCTGAATTTTCAGCTCCAAATAAGCACAGAGATTAAATTCTGTTTCTTCCTGACCATTTCAGGATACTGGCTCCAACAGCGTACATCTTCTTTGCTTCCGCTCTCCCGGTCATTGCATTTGGGGAGCAACTGAGTCGGGAAACAGGTCAGACTTATTTTCTTAAATATAAAACGCTTGTCGGCTTTTGACGTAAGATTCATTATGTGAGGGAAGCGTAGTATTGGAAACTAGATTTAACAAATGGCGAATAAATATTCCAAACCAACGAATCTGAATTTTTACTTAGTGAACAATCTGTTCTGTTTCTTTGTTGGTTTTAGTAATTCCTTTTCCTTTTTCTTTTTATTTTTTATTTTTTTATTGTGTGATAGATGGAAGTCTGACGACGGTTGAAACTCTATTATCAACTGCCCTCTGTGGAATCATCCACTCAATTTTTGGGGGACAACCAATGTTGATTCTGGGAGTTGCAGAGCCAACTATTATAATGTACTCCTACTTGTACAGTTTTGCCAAAGCCGGGATTGGAACAGAGCTGTACTTAGCGTGGGCTGGATGGTATGAGAACCATATTGCTCCTTCATATGGGTTACTAGTACTACAATGTCTTAAAATCTTAAATCAACAGAATTTTTGTGTAATCAGGAAATATTGATTTTTTCAACAGGGTCTGTGTTTGGACTGCCTTGCTTCTGTTTCTTCTAGCTATCTTCAATGCTTGCAATATTATCAGCAGATTTACAAGAGTGGCAGGGGAACTTTTCGGCATGTTGATCACTGTTCTTTTCTTTCAGGAGGCTATCAAGGTTTGCATTTTCTGTCTTTCGATGATTTCTTTTTTCTCAACAATTTGAAGAATTTTGATGCCTCCATTTGACTGACAAGTAGAGTTACTTATGAAGTCCGTGCGCCCAATAGTAGATGCCACCAAGCAGTACAATGGACAATATTATGATACTGTCTCAAGTTCTAGCATTGAATAGTTATTGGTGTTTGGATCACAGGGTGTAGTCAGCGAATTTCAAATGCCAAAAGGTGAAAATGCAACAGAAGAGGAGTATCAATTTCAATGGCTCTATACTAATGGTTTGCTTGCTGTCATATTCTCTTTTGGTGTGCTAATCACTTCCCTTAAGAGCAGAAAAGCTAGGTCTTGGCTTTATGGTACAGGTATGTGAGGCTAATTTCTATAAAACTGATTATATTTATCACTTTATCTTTGTCTAATTTGTAACCTTCTGACTGTGCACAGGCATGTTTCGAAGTTGTATTTCTGAATATGGGGTTCCGCTTATGGTCGTGCTGTGGACAGCATTATCTTATGGTATACCTGGCAAGGTACCTTCTGGAGTTCCTAGGAGGCTCGTCGCTCCTCTTCCTTGGGAATCTGGATCATTGTCTCATTGGACAGTCATGAAGGTACCAAATGCTGAACCACTTCATCCAGAAAAGCATGCCACTAAAAAGGGACAAGCTTATTTATTTTAAGTTATTTCTTCCGCATGCCCCTTCACCTGCCATACAAATTTATATTTCATCAAATTCCTGACAAATGTACGTTTTTCACCAATTAGTGGCATCCTGACATGAAATTTTCTTGCACCTGCTTTGTTACCATATTGAACCACATATCTTAAAGTTTTAAGCTAGACCTTTTAAATTATGCTCAACATGAAATTGTGACGATCACATCTTTCTTTCATGCACACTCATCACTAGTCAGAGGCTCCAATACTTGGAACCTAAGACCTGTGCCTACTCTGAAACCATTTAGAACAACTTGTAGAGGATAAGCTGTCAAAAGCCAGAACGACTCTTTTCAGTTTAAATGTTGTCTTTGACATTGAATTTAGTTCCTTTTTTTCCCTGAGTGTACATTGAATTCAGTTTATTATGAATATGCTTGTTTCTTTTATGCAACCTTCTTGCGGATGTAGTTTCCCATTTATCTGAAGATTGTAGAGTTTTTGTTTAAAATGGAAATAACAAGAAATTTATGGATTTCCTCTCGTGAAATTCCAGGACATGCCAAGAGTACCCCCAGGGTATATTTTTGCTGCCTTGATACCAGCTGTGATGATAGCAGGTCTATACTTTTTTGATCACAGTGTAGCTTCACAATTAGCACAACAGAAGGAGTTCAACCTCAAGAATCCACCTGCTTATCATTACGATATCCTAGTTCTTGGATTCATGGTACAGAATTAGATTTTTTGCTCTAGCTTGCTTTAGCTTTTTATTTACTGCTTAATGGCATATAGCTGAGTTCAATTCACCATTTTCCAATATCAAGCCTTCTTGGCGGGGGACAGCCAGAGAGGGGGCAGTACATCTCATTTTAACTTTTCATGGGTAACTTACGCCACTAGCTTTTGTTTCTATATCAGACTTTAGTTTGTGGATTGCTTGGACTTCCTCCTTCAAATGGTGTTTTACCACAATCTCCTATGCATACAAAGAGTCTTGCAGTCCTCAAGCGGCAGGTGGGGGATTTAGCTGGGAAGAAAGTCTGCATTTAGTTTTTGTTAATTGAATACAGATATTTACTATTTGGTTACTGATTTGCAGATAATTCGGAAGAAAATGGTGAAGAGTGCAAAGGAGGGTATGAAGGAGCAAGCAAGCCAGACGGAGATCTATGGAAGAATGCATGCTGTTTTCATTGAAATGGAGCATGCTCCATCTGTAAGTACCCCTTCAAAGTTCTGCAAGCAATTGTGTTCATGTGGAATTGTGCACGATTAGTTCAACATATTTTGCTTCACTGCAGCAAGCCGTAGAAAAGGATCTGGAAAACTTGAAGGAGGCAGTCCTGAAACATGATGAAATGGAAGAGCACGGAAAATTTGATCCAGAACAATGTGTTGATCTCTACTTGCCAGTTCGAGTAAATGAGCAAAGAGTAAGCAACCTGCTACAATCTGTACTTGTGGGGCTTTCTGTTTGTGCGATGCCTGTGATCAAGATGATACCTACCTCGGTCCTATGGGGATACTTTGCCTATATGGCCGTCGACAGCCTGCCTGGTAATCAGTTCTGGGAGAGGATGCTGCTGCTCTTGATCCCCCCCACTCGACGTTACAAGTAAGCCTTGCACATTTGTCAGGGTTGAAGTTTCTTGAGATCAATATAGAATACTGTTCTATTTACTTTTTCCTGGGCAAAATACAATCTGACTTATCGTGATCCTTCCTTTGGCAGAGTCATTGAAGGGTTTCATGCTTCGTATGTGGAGTCAGTGCCATTCAAGTACATCTTCATGTTTACTATTTTCCAGTTTGTATACCTTTTGGTATGCTTTGGAATCACGTGGGTCCCCATTGCTGGAATTCTCTTTCCATTGCCGTTCTTCCTTCTGATAAGCATACGAGAACATGTACTTCCCAAGATATTTCCAGCTGAATATCTTCAGCACTTAGATGCATCTGAATATGACGAAATTGCTGGAAATCCTGCTCGGGCTAGGAGTCTCTCACTCTCACTCAGAGTATGTTATTTTATGCTTTCCAGTTTTAACATACTGAATCAAGAATCATTCATCTTTGGCAAAAAGCATGCTGAATTTTGTGAATTGTGTTACCACAGAATCAAGAATCAGCTGATCCTGATGGTGAAGATGTCGAGTTTGATATGTCTTCTGATGAATTATTGGACGAGATGACAACTAACCGAGGTGAACTGAAGCATCGGTCTGTCAGCTTCAACGAGAGGCAGAATCATGTAAGTTATTGCTCTAACTCATTTGTATTGCTTCTTTTTTCCATATACTTCAAAAAAGTATGACACGATGTAATCTGTTTGTCCAGGTCTGCTAGGATATAGATCGGAAGAGCACACGTCACTAAAACATCAACACCTCAAGTCCCCATTGATTATAGCATATAAGGAGTACAAGAAAAGAGCAAAGGATAAGAACGGGAGGAGCCAAACTAGGACGGAGCCATGAGAAAGAAAGTTGGATAGTATGACACTAAAAAGAAATTTTTTTCTTTTAAGTGCTCTATAACATGTCCAGTATTGCATACAATCATGAAGTTAAGAGAGTACTGGATGATTGCTTAGCTACTCACAGATTGATGAAGTTATACCAAAGGGATTTTCTAATATTTGGCATCATCGGCTTTATGCGGAGGGGAATAGAGAAGGGATATGATATAAAATGTAAAATATAGGAATTAGTTAAATGAAAATTTTTTGTATTCTTTTGTTTATTACTAGTGGCGCTACGTGCTTTGCACGTGTGTTTTTTTTTTTTTTGGTTATAATTGTGTAAATTTAGTGATAGTACACAATAACATAAATAAACAATTCATTAATGTAATTAATGTGACAATGAAAATCAATCTAACAATAACTACATCTAAAAAAGAAAAGAATGAATATTAATATTAACTAAATAATATAATTGGAGGACACTTTTCACTTGATAATGAACATTTTAAAATAGTAAAGAAAACATGGAATTAGAAAATAATACTCTTTAATTAAGTGAGGGAAAAAAAAGCTAGAAAAAAATCAATAGCTCCAAATATTTCTTCAAGTTTATTGAGTAGGGAAAAGAAAAGAAACAATGCCCATCCTAAATTCTCAAGACTTGCAGTCGCAGATAAACCTAACTGGCTAAAATCAACTCATCACCATCTCTTATTACTTCCAAATCTACTATTAAAGCTCCTCCTTTAGTTAGAATTTTGGTAGGATAGAAACCGTAAGTCTGATATCCAAAATCCAGCAACTCTTGAAGGGATCCTGCCAAAATCACCATCCTACCGGATACATCTCCCAGATCTGGACAACGGATAATAACTCTGGGACTGCACTCTGAACTTGCATGACTGAGGGGAGGTGTGCGAAGACGCTTTCCACCTACTGCACAATGATATGAAATGAATAATATGTTACAAGATGAAAGAGTACACTCAGTAGCTTTTAGTTGAAAGATTACATGATACTGCCAGAAGCTAGTGAATTGAAAGGCAGTTACCTTCATTTGGTTTACAGGCAGCTGAGATAATCCCGAAAAGTGAGTTCTGGTAATTGTTTGCCTTTCGTCTTAAGCTGTTTCCGTGCAAGTCAATTTCTGTATCATTTTTGGGAGTGTTCAAAACAGGCAACGTTGGCTCACTCGGGTACTTCTTGAGGTAGGGTGCATTTTGTGTGGCTGAAGCTTGACACCTGTTGTTGTGGGGCGTCTTTTGGCTATTAGATTCTGGCATGGTTCTGAATAAATCTTTTATCTCTTCATGGCTCTGATGGTCAGATAAAGCTCGGGGTGTCCAGCCATAGACATCTGCCTTGTTGATATCTGCTCGTTGATCCAAAAGGAACTTGACAATTTCAGCATTTTCTTCAGAAATGGCTGTGTGGAGTGCCGTGGTTCCCATATTATTCAGCAATGTAACATCCCCCTTATAGTTGATGATTTCTTTGAGTAAGTTTATGTTGCCTTGCTCGGTAGCAAAACATGCATATTGGCCCACATCGCCAGCAATTAGTGTTGCCCCGTTGTCAACTAGGAACCTTTTAACAGCTTCGTTTCCCCCCAGTATAGCATCCCACAGGGGAACATTTCCTTTGGTATCTGTAGAAAAATTTGTCACCTCCTCATAGAAACATTTCATAAATCTTATTCTGTGAAGCCTTATATGTTCAATAACGTTAATAGAAATTAAACACACAAACATTCTTGAAAAATAAGGGCATTCGTCTAGGATAAAACAATAAATATCAAGAATAACACGAAGTAAAGTTCCTTTTCAGCTTAGTTTGACAAATATGTAAGTACCTTTACTGTTAGGATCTGCCCCGTAATCTAGAAGTAGAAGCGCGGATTCTAACTTTCCTTTCGATGCTGCAAGATGCTGTAAAATAAAACATGACTATAATATTATTACACCTTCCTTTCCTGCATATATACATTTGAATCCTGAGTGCACTGCAAGAACACACAAGATTTTCATCGTACCAAAGCTGTGCGCCCATCTCTGTTCACTTCATTCGGATCCAAACCTTGTCTCAGCAAATGGTGCAGCAACACATCATCTCCTCGTTCAGCTGCAAAACATAAGCTGAGAGGAAGCTCCATCCTTCCCCGAGCCAGCATGTTTTCTGCTTCAGTCAGAACTGCTTGCATTACAGGGTCATTGTACTCTTTTAAATGCTGCATCAAAGACAGAATCAACTAGACGCTAAGGAACTCTAGAGTTGTATATTAATCTGAAGAAGATTAAGGAATAGGCACCTGTTCACCTGAAGAAGATTATTGAGGATTATTTCCGCATCTCCAACATTTGCCTTGAGAATATTTAAAAATGAAGTGCGATTCAGTCATAGCAACTGACTTAACCGACTAGTACGGACTGTGAAAAGTTGTTGCTTGTAGCAAAGTACACCAATTTCACCACAAACATCCCCCGTCTTTAATTCGTGGAGAACCTATAATCATTCATCATACAACATTGCTATAGACGTGTGCTCTTCCGATCTCCTATAAATAAAAATGATAAAAACAAAAGTTTCTTCCTGCTTTTCTGGTGGCATTTAAAATTTCTGTCTCGTAAATAGAGTTTCCAAAATGTACCTCTTCTGTCCCATTTCTGTTTGAAATAAGCTCCTGCACCAAAAATCTAGTTTCTGAAGGCTGAAGTATTGCTTAAAAGAATTACATGGGGGAGCTTCTAAAAAGAATAAAGAGGAGGTTATTTACACAGGTTGAGAAGTTGATCTGATATCATCGTAAAAAGAATATGAAGAAAATGTTTCTCTTCCATGTATGAGAGAGAGAGAGAGAGAGAGAGAGAGAGAGAGAGAGTCCCAGTAACAAGAATGTAGAAATCTGTAGGTTCTTCATTTTGCAAAATTACATCTTCTCCAGGAGGGAAAAACTCGGGCTTCATCTCTGAGACCTAAGACATTTGGAAGTTCATAATTGAGAAGAAAGAATACTTGCTTTTTCCAGAATCAACTAGCTTAAACAAGTGAGAATATCAGTGATAAGCAAAAGTAAGAGGAGGTATTGGTCGTTACCAGCTGAAACAGCAAGTCATTTGGTATCCCCTGGAACAAGTATACCTTCTCAACCAGGGGAGAGAATAGATAATTTGATATGCTTGATCGAATGGCTTTTGGAAGAGCATCAAGAGTTTCTTGTTGGTGCAGCCCCTCAGAGTCGGTTCTGTACCTAAGGCATAAGTGAGCTGTCATCTGATCTTGCAATCTAGGAGGCAGCTGATTCCTTTTGGCAAAGCTCGTAGCAGCTCGTATAGTCTCTCTCTGTGAAGTCAGACAGCAAACGGAAAATTGGGTGTTGAGCTGCTAATTATCCGACTGCGGCCACACATAACTGAATTGATGCACTCAAGGAAACTCAAGAGATCGGAAGAGCACACGTCTGACTTACGAATTTCCTAGTTCTGAGGGTCCCTTGAACAAACTGTTCATGTTTCCGATGAAATAGGATAACAGACCAAGGTTGATCATCATGTATACTGTGTCGAATATCATTTCTGTTGGGTTTACTGGATGAATATCTCCATATCCAGTAGCCGAGAAAGTTACTAGGGCCCAGTAGAAAGCTAATACGTATCGATCAAATAAACTCTTTTCGAAGAAGTTATGTGGGGCAGTTGCAATCCATGTATGCTTTGGGTTTGGATACCTGGATCCGATATGGTAAAAGGCGCAACCAGCACAATGAACTAGAATGAGAGTAACCTACAAAGGAAAAAAAATATGAGAGATGTTAAGTATTTTAGCGCTAGTCCCTAACGGAGAGAAGCATACAGTATAATTAGCCTCCTCATAGTACAGTCTATTCCATGAAATGCCCTTTTAGATCTTAAATCACTTACACATATAAACTTTGAAACTCGAACTCTAACGTAATTGAAGTTCTTGTCTTGCTCCAGCCTGCAGTAGTAAATGGAAATTTAGGACAAACTCAACAAAATTCTATAGTTATTTAGGATCCATTGCCTTGTGCCGAAATTAGTACCTTTGAAACATTTCACTGATTCTTCGTAGACGCCAGAGACGAAGCAGGTTAAAGTAGGAATAGGATTCGATATGGGACGGCAGTTTCTGAACAAGTTCAGACGGTATTTTAGAAACCACATCAAGGAGTAGCCATGATTTTACATACCTCAAAGCAATCAGCTTTGGGGTGTCAATGAGAACATAAGTTTCTTTATCATGGTAGGCGAAGAATGTAGTAATAATTTCGATAAAGAAAAATCCGTTCACTATGTTGTCGGTGATGGCGAGACGTCCCTTAGTCTTACCCAAGAAACCAAATTCAAAAGGACAAACCCATGCTGTGTAAACGACCAGTACCATCAGCACATTTTGCCATGCTCTGCAAAAAAGATACTCGATAATACAAATAATCGGAGCAAAATTAGCAACATATCCAAACAGCCCAGAAATAGAATTCATGAAGGAAACTCAGCATCATCGTAATCCATGAAAATGAACGTAAAAGAAATCAAAATCTTGGTCCAAAATTCCTATAAAAACTGAAAAGCAAACTGCCCAGCAACGAAAAGTGATGAAACCAGAGTCGAAATGATCTGTTCCGACTACATTGATGAAAATATGGATACCTGTAACATGGATCATAGGGAGAGATAATATAAGGACGAAGCTTGATTTTGCTGCTAGTTCGTGCGCCAAGAGAAGGAAGAAAGCCGGCATTTTCGTCATCCATTGAGATTCTTTCAGTCTCGTTAACAATGGTTTTGATCCCACATATTTTGCCTCTCCAAGTCAAATTCTTCCACTCCGCCATCGCCATACTTCCTCAATCACTTCCCACACAACCTGGTTTTCCGTAATTTGTTTACTTTAACACGTAATTACTGGAAACTTCACTTTCCAACCCAGTTTAAATTTAAAACCCGCAGTCCAAACGAGTAGTTCCATGGCCGATACTTGTGTAAAATGATAATTTGTCCGAGCATAAAACTCATTTGGGAGTGTGTTTCGAGGGCGGATATTTCAGTGAACTCCCTCCTAATGATTTTTTTCCATCTAAATTCCACTCAATTCGTCCCCAAATAAAATATTTCAGTGAATCTTTAGTACCGTTTGATTATTATCTTCATTGATATTTCCCTCCCATTTTTCATATAAATTAAGAAATAAGAAAATATAATTAATATTATTGGAAATATATAAATTAAGAATATATTTCCTAATATACTTTTAGTTTATTTAATATTTCACCGTAAATATTTTTTATTATTTATTACCATGCATAATAAATAGCGGTATTTTAGAAAACTAAAAAGTTAAATAAAGAAAGGGTAATATAATTTCATACGGATAAAAAATGAATAGTAGAAGGAGGATTAATTAATTGCTCCCTTTCACTGTGTTGGACATTTTCATCTTTGTGAAACCAGCGATCTAGCTCTGTAGCTAGACTCTTTTTGTCATTCTTATTGTTACCAAATTTTAGTCCTTTTTTTTTTCTTTAGTGAAAAATATTGGTCGGACCATTGAATGATCAAAATGATGAAATATAGGGGCACATGAAGGAATAAAAAGATACAGATGAATACATTCACTGATAAAAAATTAAAGAATTCGACTCGCTTCCCCCACAACAATCCGAGCATCTGTGTTTGATGCTCACAAACCTGATTCATCGGACCTTGAGTTCCCACTGCTCCCCCTGCACCCATCAATTTTCTTGTTACCATTACAATTTCATGACATGAAGCAATTTGCAAGGAAAAGAAAAGGCACCATTCTGTAGACTCAGTGTTGACGGATCCACAATCCATGACTTCCCGGCTTATCTGAGGTGCCTCACCCTCCGGAAGTACAAAACGACTCGGTGGCACTCTTGCGGTCGCACCTTGTGACGCAGGCTGCTGAATTTGTGTTATACTAGCTTTATGAACACAAAATTTGACACACAAGACGAGAGTAAAGAGAATGAACAGACCTCGCTTTCACACAATCTAGAAGTAGCACTGCCGCTCGGTGCCTTCTGCGAGCTAGTTTCGCCGGGCATTGCAAATCCCGACCACGACGGAAAGACCGACATCGACGAGGGTGTCCAAGTACACATCGAAGTTGTAAACGGTAGCGACACCATAGGATCGGAACAAATTCCTCCTAGACGTTCACCTAAAGGAGGCAACTCAGAGGTGGTACAAGCTGAGGTCGACGGATATGGATTTAGCACTAATGCCAATTGATTCACGGGACAATTGAACGGAGCCGTCATGCCACCGTACATTCTCATCCCATACCCCGGCATTCCAAATCCCGGCCACGGCCCCAAGGGCATATACGGCAAAAGCCCGGGACTTTGCATTCCTTGATGCCCTCCAGATTGGAACATTGTCAAACCTTCTCCCATTGACATCATCTAAATTTCACGAGGAATGCAAAATTGAATAATGTATCCCATTATTTATCTAAAACGAAGTGGTCTCTGTAGAAAAATTGAAGGGAAAAATGATAAATGTTTACCTGAATTTGACTTTGTAAGCTTTTTATGTATTTTATGGCATCATCTAGGGTTGATGCTTTGTCTTTCTGAAATAGAGATTTGAATATAAAGATCCTCGAATTCAGAGACCATATACGCATGAAAACAAAGAGTGTGTCAATGACCTTACTACAATTCGGAACGAGCTCTCGAAGTGATTCCATTTTGTCCTTCACTCTTTGTCTACGTAACTGTTGCACAACATAAAATTTATACATCATCCTGAAAGATTTTTTTCCCCCAGAGTACAGACTTATTTTGATCTTAATAGGTCAACTTACAATTAATCCTTATAGAATCTATTGGTTAAGGTAGTCTTTGATATCTGACGTCATACTCATAATATGTATCTGAACACATCACATCAATCCCGTAGGCCAACATGACCACTGCCAAGTGATGTAGCGTGTCCAGATACACGTCGTGCAAGCGTTTGACACAAGACGTGTAACCTTTTATCGTTTCCCAGAAGAACTAACCCTTTCTTTAAGGTTATGCAGTTGAGCAGGACGTGTTCGCTTTTGCTTTTTGCAACCCTCAACACTTGTCTTGGAATCCCCCTTGTTCTCTTCCTGCACCAAAGAAAAAGAGAAAAACATTGCCGTTAATTAATGCCATTCAACAAAATACCACTCCATATAAAAAAGATTCTCGCGGTCGACTCTAAATGTTTCAAAAACCTCAGCAGACTCTTCCTTGGCCAGAATTTTCTTGACAGAGGGAATTAAAGCAACCGATTTCCCCTTCCCACTTCCCTCTGCGGGAGTTTCCAAAGTCTCAAAAGTCGGCAGCACCTCCAAGATATCGGAAGAAGTTGGTTTAGTATTAAGCCACAAACTCAGCTCAGTAAAGCCCTGTCCAGTTTCAGGAAACAGAGAATGGATATTCTCATAAATTGCAGCCGGACCCTGATTTTCTTCTTCATTGATCTCTTCTTCTGCCCGTGCAATATCGAGCTCCTTTTCTTGTTCTTGATCGTTAGTGCTCATTCTTTTCTGGGTGAACCCAAAAAAAAAAAAAGGCAACTTTTGAAAGTATATGTAATATAGTATATGGGAAAGAAACAGAGTGATGATACATAGAATTGCATGTTGGAAAAGAGAATTAAATTATTTAACAGAAAAATAATTAATCATAAGATATTCGATGGATTCATTTAAGATTGAGCAGAGAAGAGAGGAAACAGTTGAAAAAAAAAAAAAATTAATGAGTAGCCGCTTTGTCATGGAGACGTGTATAGACATCCTTCGACTGTGTCTGTGTGTCCGTTTGGGCTGCAGAAGTGGCTTCTCTTACGTTAGACGCGTCGGATCCTGCCTTAAAAATTAAAATGAAGCTGTAAAAATGAATTAAATACTGCTCGCTTCGTCACAAAGTAACTATTTTCTTTTTAAAGTATAATAACCGAAATATTAGTTTTCTTCTATATCTCTCTCTAATTAGTAAGTATTAGATGTCTAATGTTCTAATGTCACTAGACAATAATATATGCCCTAATACTAGCCATCAACGTATATATGTTTAGTGTCATAATTGCTTTCTATGTCTAACGTTTGATCAAATTCACTATTTAATGGACATTGTTGTCAATTGTTAAATGAGTAGTCAAATCAACAGTAGGTGTAATTATAAAGAGAGTTGATAAAGATAATCAAACAAGCTTTTATTTTTGTGAAATAGAGGAAGTGCTAACCCGATCTGTTTCTTTAGAAAATCAGGAGGAATTATTAAGAAAATGACTTGTTTGTTGATATTTGGTAATGTATCAATCTATTGATATGTTGCATTTTTTTTTTTTTTTGACAGGCATACAACAACATAGTTTTATTAATTGATTAATACAACAATTTGCCAATTGATTGGCACGAGTCTTTTTGATCAAGTTTCATACTTAGGATCATTTAAGTACCAATGTAATTATTATTAGGGCAATTATATTATCCCTGCAAATTTTCATTCCCATATCATAAATTAAACAACTTTTTTAATTTACTTAAATACCATTAGATAAAATTATATTTGTAACCTTTATATAAATATAGGATGTTTCACATCATCTTTTTATTATTTCCGATTTCCACACCACAATGAAATTACATGGCCTTTTCTCTTTTGATGATTCTTTTCTCACCGTCATCATCTCCGGTATTTTTTCTTCCAATTATCGCCCGCAACAACTCAAAAAAAAAATTTTTATTGCTCTCGCCATCATTTTGTTTCCGGACGTCTTTTGATTCCACTTAGACATCATCAGTAAATTGAATAAAAAATTATTTGCATCTTCCAAATTGAATTAGGAAGAAACGGTAACAACTGATTTCATTAAATTGTTAACTGAGGCAAGAACAGAAAATGGATAGCAAACAATGAAGAATTCACCCCTGATTCTATTCACACTGCAAACTTAACAATAAACAAAAATTAAAACACCCCAGGAATTAAAATAGAAATTAGATGAGACAATAAAAGTACAATAGGAAAAGAAATGAAATTCATTTTTTCTCCCCAAAAGCCTCCGGCCCTTTGCAGCTTTGCGACAAGAGGGTAAGATTATGTGGTGATGGTTTCGGCAATGATGTAAGAAGTGCCAGATGAGATTTCCTTACTTCGTTCTAAATTTTGTTTTTAATTTTTATTATATTTTGCTTTATATATTGGTTATAATAGTAAATTTATTGTGGCGTATCTATCAATTTTCAATCTTAAATGTTGTAGGTTTAAAATGTGGTGAGAGAATAAAAATTTATAATAGCAATATAATTGTCCTTATTATCATCATCGTCATCATTTAATACAATAATGACCTTACTCGACCCGACCCGACCCGCGAATAATTTTACTTGCCTTGATCTACCCCGTGACCCACAAAGAAGCGGGTCTGGGGCAATATTTTGCGCTGTTTATATCTTTTAATTATTTTTTCATTTCCTGTGAAAAAAATATTTTTTTACATTTGTTTTCAAAAAATTTTAAATAATTTTACCTATTGTTAAATAATTTTTTATCAGGGGTGGGTTCATGAGTCAATCCGATCCAACCCGCTAACCCGCAGGGCATTTTTTTTTGCCCTTTCAGATTAAGGCCCTATAGGTTTTGATTCGGATCAGGCCGGATTGCCACCTCTACCCTCCCCTTTTATCCCCTAATCGCGTTTCCTTTTTTTAGTTTATTTTTTGGAATTGTTTCTATATAAAAAATTGTTGCCTAATTATTTCATTCTCATACAACTTTTTATTCCTTGGGGCAATTCTAACTAACAATCCGGTTATGACACTTCGAGAAGGTGCTGTTATAGCATAGTAACACTTCCCACAGGTGCCTGAAAATTTTCATACTAAATAGTGGCACTAGCTTGTTGCCAATCTTTTAGGTATGTTACAAAAATTATAAGTGAATCATTTCCCACCGGTGTGTGGTAATTATTAAGCACTGGTAACTATTAAGCACTTTTTTATAGCGCTTATGTAACACTACCGCATCAACAGTTTTCGTTTACACTACCGCATCAACAGTTTCCGTTTGTTTCAATGAAAATAGCCGCACAAGAGAGAGATAAGATTATAAGTGCATATGGAAAAAAGTGTACTCTCCTGACCTGACCCCAGCGCCTCTTTAGACTCCAGAATTTGTTGCATTACTTCTTTCATTTTTATCCTGACCTGTCTCGTTTCAATAGATAACAATAAAATACGAAATTCGCCACCAGAATTTCTAAAATCGAGAGACTTCTCAAGTAATAAAGTTGCTATAATACTGGAACTAGTTCGATAAGAACTGATCAACTAATCAGCAGAAAAAAGGTTCCTATGAATATATAAATTCTCTGGCACAAAAATGATTTCAGGTAGCTTTCACTCTGAATTGAACCCATTTTCAGTACCCTGTTTCCTTTCTGCACCTTGTTGAAGTGGCGGGTAGAGAAAGAAGAGCACAGCGTTTCCACCCAGGGCAAGGCGAGAAATGGGGTATTCTTTGCAGCATTGAGCCACTTCTCAATATTCACCAGACAGGCACTTAACTGGCACCGGCAAAATAAAAACAAAGTTCAGTAACTATACTCTACAGAAAAGGTTACTGGACAAGAGAGCTTCATGTGTAGCAGCAATACTGCGGCTTCATGCTTTGTCAGCATCAGCTCCTTCCCAGATTCATAAGTCATCGTGTGCAATAGAAGATATTCATATCTAGGGAGCCAAAGAAAGAATAGACACACACTTGAAGTTACATTAGCATAAGATGGCTTATGGAAATATTTTACAGCTGTAGAAACAGTTACCAAGAGGCATTTTAGTACTGCTAAACGCTTCATACCCTCCTGCTGATAATTTACCAAGAAATTTTACTACAGTTGGCAAACATGAAAATAATTATGCTAGTGGCTTATATCTACATAATCCAAATCAATGCAGATTCACAGTGAAGGGGCAAAATTGAATCTCTCCATGTTAGGAAATAATATGATTTCAATGTGATAAATGCACCTGTGACCTGTTCTAATTCAGAACCTGACAAAAAAGAACTCCTACCATCATGTTAGTAGGATAACATACCAACCAACTGACATAGACCAATGAAAAATAACCACATGCCTCCCCTATTACCACACGTTCTTCTCGTGTTGTTCCATGTCAATTGGTTGGCATGTTATCCTACCAACATGCTGGTCGGAGAGGGGGACTGCAGAACCTGAAATTTGTCAGCACCATAAACTTTCATTGCCAGCAACACAGTCATCTTTGCACCATCTTCAGAAAAAAAACAAGTAAATATATAAAATCTGCAGCAAAGAACCTAATGAAACATTCATGCCTTAAACAAAAATATCAAATGCAAATTCCTTGCATATCAAAATGCATCTATAACAAATCTTCTGTTCAACTATACTTCTTCATCCGGAAGAAGTTGAAAGACCCAGGTGGGCCTCAAATTAAATAAAACATTTATATGAATTAAATAATGATACCATGGACTGTATTGCCCAGTAGTTTATGCCGAGAGAGGGGGCAAACCCTGGCATCATCTTTAAGCCTTTGAAAGCAAATGATAATAGTCTGTGGCCCTAGAAATGCAGGGAATTGCAGATTGATCAATAAGATCCTCAACGCAACTTTTAACTGCTGCCAAAAGTGTATGGAAGAAATCAAACCCACATTAGTTTCTGAACACAAATTGCTTGACAAGGAATTATATATGGAACCTATGGAACCTGCAAATGGCATACTTGACAATGCTTTTTACCTCAAAGAAATAGCTTTGATGCAATAACAAGAAACTAAAAATCCTTCTATAATAGAAATTAGAAAACGCATAACAGGCAAGAACCCATAGACATTCATTTCTTGAAAGAATTGTCTACACAAATTGCTTGACAAGGAATTATATAGATCCCGTAGTTGCAGTACATTAACTCTATAGAAAAATTACATATGAAAGCAGAAGATACATGGGAAAAATAGGTCATCTTTTTATTACAATGTCGAACCAGAAAAACAACTAAATCCTACTATAAACATAAAAGAAATATAAAAGTTTTGAACTATTATTTAGCATGAGTACTAGTTCTAGCAGAAAGCAGGCACTTCAGCTCTGCCAAATGTTCATCATTTGAAATATGGAGCATAATACGAAGATTTGTCAACATTGCTTCTTGTTCCCAACTTAAGGGACCAGAAGCATATAATGCTTCCAAAGTGCACCGGTAAGCATGCAACTCTAAGCAATGGATACTGGCTTCTACTTCCTCTTTTGGAGGAAGCGGACTATTTTTTACCTTAACTGGATCACAAGAAGATTCTGCATCACTACAAAGGGAATCTGACATTTGGTGCGGGAGTGGTATATAAGGCCTAGGACAGCTATGTAGATTCTGTTCATTAACACTACAACTACCAACAGAACAGGCATCACTGTCAAAGTCATAAGATTCTAAGCTTCTAACTCCAGAACAGCCAATAAGATTATTTTGTTCAGCTGTCTCCATTTGATTAGATTTGTTTAGACTATTTTTAAAGGAAGCATGCACGTATTTTTCACCCAGAATTTCTCTCGGGTAAGCAACAGCATCTACCTTTTCAAGTGCAGGGGAGGCAACCACTCTTGGCCTCCTTGCATCATTCTCAATTGCTCTTTTCTTCTGGACATGTCCGTTGTGCACTTCAACGATAGATGAGCAGTAGGGAGACATCCTCTTCAAGGACGTTTCAGAGCCTAAAGGAGATTTCCTAAGTTTAGAGTAATTCTGAGTGATGAAGCAATCTTTTTGTGCTTGACTTTTAGCCCTGGCATTCATTGGTTGGTAACAATTTAACATTGATAGCTTGCTAGCCTTTTCATCCTCACTTCCTCCAAAATCCTGTCAACAAGAAGAAATAGCATATCAGAGAATGCAAAACTTAAATTTCACTGCCCAAAAAGAGAAACAGACCCCCAACACCCCCCTCCCCCCCCCCACAAAAAAAAAAAAAAAAGAACCCAAAAAAAAGGTTGGGGGGTTGGGGAAAAGAAGAAGGCATTATCAAATCTATACTTGCATCTAAAAACAAAATCATATTGATAGGACATTCATTAGAAATAAAGTAGGTAGACTTCATTGAAATGAGGAACCAAGAACATTCCCGTAACCCCAGGATCGTGAATCAGATGTTGAATACAAAGAAATTTTGCAGATAAAATTAGAAAAACTGGACTACAATGCATCATGCAGATAAGAATCAACAGACTACAGTGTGTCGGGCAGATAAGAAAAAATGGACTACACTGCATCAGGAAGATAAGAATCACTAAGCAATCAGCTTTAGTAAGAAAATGCAATTGTCACTGACATAATTCTGCAGTAAAACGAAAAAGACGGAGAGATTGCATCTACCCAGAAAAGGATATAAAAGTACCTTTCCCGTTACATTCCATTTATCATCATGATATGTTTGTCTCGTTCTACTGTTAGCTCTATTGGTGATAAGTTCCACAGAGCACCCAAGTAGTCTCACTGAATATTGGTATTCATCCAAAACCTTCAAAATAGTAGCAAGCTTCCATGAATTGCCATCGAATACCTCCACAATGTCCCCAGCTACACAATTCTCCATACCTTTCACCACAGGAGAACATGGCCTTATACAATTCCTTGACACCCGTTCCACAGTTATTTCATGTGGCATACCCGGACAAGAATCATATTGCACAGTATATATATAGCCATTACCAGACAGTATCTTGGCATTACGCCATGAGATTTGGTTATCCCTTTTGCTCAGAACCTCCACGTTATCCAATCTTTTGAACTTCATTATAGGTGATATGGTTGGTACACACCCAACAAAAATCTGTCACAAACCAAGATTAATGTCATATGACAACATATAAATCAAGAATTGAAATAAAACAGAAAGAGAAAGATGTGAAATTGAACAAATGCAAAGGAATCTTAATCTACATTTACTTTAACCCATAAAAATACCAAGACTACTATAAAGGTTATGTTCGATCCTGATCACACAAGAGCGGTACTATTTACACAAATTCACTTTTAACAATCCATTGAAGCACATCATTTCAAAACCTAGACCTAAAAATCCATAGAATGAATAGGAAAAAAATTGGAATCACACCATGTGCTTCGCAAAAGCATAAATTCAAAAATTACAAGATATAGCAAGAAAAATCAGAAAATCTAGGACTTCCATTTATTATGGTAAATCAAAACATCTTTTTCCCCCATTTTCCTGTTAACACTAGGATCCTGTGATATGAAATTACTTCAAATAATGATTTTACTGCAGTAATGTATCAATTACATTTATAACAAAAACTGACTATACTGTCCATCTAAACAATATATATATATATTTATATTAATTAATATCCTCAGTAAATAATTAGCAAAAGTCTAAAATATGAACGAGTTAGCAAAAACGTAAAACTACCCCGAAAAGGTTCAAATTGACATCAATCAATGCAAAAATCAACTGGATATTAGAGAACACATAAACTACTACAAAATCCCCAATTAAAAAAAAAAAGTCAAAATCAATTTCCAGGCCTACAGCCCCAAAATCGACACCCTAAAACAGATGATCACTTACATTCTTTTGCAATTCAAGGAATATTTTGATCTCGGCGATGTATTCGAATACTTTGATATCTGAGATTCGGAAAATCACAAGTTTTGAGAATTGAAGTTTGTAATCTAGGGTTTGTTTTTTATTGGAGAAAAGGCCAAAAAGAAAATGTTTAGGCGAAAAAAATAAAATTGTAAAATTTATATCAGGTGGAGGGTAATATTGGAATATGAAAATTGGAATGCAATCTCTTTGTTTGCATCAAAAAGTTTGCGTTTCCAAAAAGAACATGAACAATCCTATCCTATTTGGACAAAAAATATAATAAAATAAATATGCGACCTATGATTAATATATTGATTTTAAAGTGACATGATACGGTGATATATATGTTAAAATTATTATTTTGTCATGTGTCAATTTTATTAAATTTGTTATTTTTTTTTCCATGTGGTACAACTCAAAAAATATTAACGTCACGAGTACACGCCTCCTACAACTTAGTTCTTTTATGATGTTCATTAGACACTATTTTATAGAATACAATGTATACGTGGAAAATGTCTATTGGACACATTAGAGGGGAATAGGGTCATTATCTTTCAATGTGTTTAATGGACACCGTAGAATATTTCTCCTACAACTAGCTTCACACCATGTTTTTTTTTTTTTTAATGAACAATGCTATTTACCGTTAGAGGCGGTGATATGATAGTTAAGAGCTTGTTCTCTATAATTTTATTTAAAGTAAAGATTTATCAAATCAATATTAATTACATATTGACCATAAAAAATAAATTTTCACACTTCTCAATAACATTTTTCTTTACATTCAACATATATTCTCTTGTCAATCTAGATCTCTTTTACATAAAACTTCAAAGAACAAGTTAATATTTTAAAGTGATATATTAATGATATAAGTTAACTTAAAACAAATCACAAATTATTATTATTATTTTTGAATATTCACATATTAGTTGTTACTACTATATTTTATTTAACTTTTCAATTGATGACACATTGAGAACGGTTGTCATATAAAGAGCATTATTCCTATTCATTCTTTAGGGATATTTTGGGCAACAAACATAAATATGTATGTTATTTTTTAAAGAATGATGTTATCTATCACTAACGGTGTTGATGTCAATCCTATATATTTGAGCAATTCTAAGAAGACATGTAAAAGTGATATTATTATGTGACATTTTCCCACGGCACACATTCATTGGGTGATGATCACATGAGTACTTTTTCATCATTCAATACAAATGTACCATATATACAATGTCACTTATTCATGTCCTATTTTTATGCCCCTAGAATTTTTGGACATGTTTGTATTAAATAATATACAAGTCAAATAAAATGTAAGAATATATGATACATTTAATGAACTTGTCATTTAATACTTACTATTTATTTAAGAATGATGATTATCACAATTGCTGATAAATATATATATATATATATATACACACACATATATATTCCGTAAGTGATTTGACGTGATTTTTATACCCGTCTCCGCACAATGAGAGATCTGGATGCCCTTATACGTATATGTGTGTGTGTGTGTGTGTGTGTGTGAATTAAAGAACAAAAGAAGGGGACATTTAGCCTAAACCGTTCATTTCGAAGAAACATGACAGTGAATTGCATAATAATGCTTAAACAAGGAGTACTACTCCCTTACAAGAAAAAATGAAAGAACTAAAGCCGTCTCTACAACTAAAAAACTGATTAGCACCTCACAATTCTAATACCCCTAATCAGGCCCTTTTAACTCACCTGCTTTTTGAATCAGCAAGCCTTGATATGAATGACCATAGGATGCCTTATACATTCTCATTATATTAGAAATCACACTGAAACTTCCATGCACCTCTATGATTGCTGTTAATGATAATAGAAATCACATTTCCAAAGCCAAGTCTATCGAAGGGCTACCAAGTGCTCTCCTTAAATGACATTGGTTAATGATAAATACAAGAATTGTAACAAATAATTTTTATATATTCATTTTTTATGTAACACTAAAGATGCTACATACGAGTAACATAATTAACAGACCATTCCATCTGCATTCTACTACCATTTAATATTGATATAAGCTTCAAGATACGAAACATCACCAGAACATTGAATATACAAGAAGACAAAGATAAAAACAATAAAGGAATTATACATTCTTTTCTGCTTGCTCTCAGAGTAAAGGATGGTGCAGCCACAGAGTTTCTTTGAGTATACATACTTTTCATTAGCATTGCAATGTCTTGTTCTTCATTTACTTTTATTCTGGGTAGAATTTTGACAATAACTTCACACCGAACTCTCCATTTCCTTACCGTGGTATGCTCTGTGTTCTTCGACAATGGCATCAAGGATCATGGGATGCTTACCGCGCATGGCCAATAATATATTTCTAAATTTGCTTTGGAAGTCTCAACCCTTCAATTTATAATGCAGCACGAGAAGGCCTCAACAATTCACACCTACAACAATAAAAATTTTCTTAATTCATCTGTGTTGTTATAATAGAGATGCCTGAGCGCAGAAGAGTGTTCTTCACATTTCACAATTTATTAAGACGCTCAACTTTAGGTAGTGGAATCGCAGTAAAACTGGTGTCAAGGGCATGAACTAGTATTCTTGTCAATTCATCCAACTTCAGTTCATATCAGTTTATCAATTCTCAAACATTCAACAAATTAAGAACAAAGCCCTTAATAAGAAAAACAAAGTTCATTGCAATTTGCAAGATATCTAGAACAGAAGCCGTTAGAGATTAGTTGCACTTCACAACATCTCAAATTCCTTAACTTTGAAATGGATCATATGGTGGGGCAATCAAGTGAAGGTTGTTTTTTCTTGTTACAGCTATTCCATCATCTTCAGTCATATGTCTGTATATAGTTGGAGTTGATTCAATTTGGAAGTTCCCAATCAAAATGATAAGGAAGTTCAGTTAAATAAAAGAAACTCAACATTTGCTAAACCAAATTATGCTCCATATATATATATATATATATATATGGGGATTAGGGCTTCTCCAGATCATCCTCTGTAATCTAGGATTCAAGTTTGTTATTTTTGCCTTTGCAGCCCTCAGAATTCCATTACACATTTACTTGCAAGTTGCAACAGCATTATTTAAACTAATTAAAGATAAAAAATCGATATTTATAATGACAATTCAAATGCCCGTTGTAACACTTCATTGGACAGATATTACAATACAAGGAATCTAACATGGATGTTAGATAATTGAACATTATCTGGCAGTACACTAGGTAAGAAAGGTTATCTGCAACATGTGTACTCAAATTAACAACCCCATCTTGAAATGGGTCACCAAATTTATTAGGAATGGTATTCGTATGGTGTGGCAATCAAGTAAAGGCTATTTTTTCTTGATACAATAACGCCTTCAACTTCACTCATATCTACATCATTAGGCTTGATTCCGTTAGGAAGTCTCCAGTCAAAATGATAAAGAAGTTGAGCTAACATAAACTCAACAGTTGCTAAACCAAATGCCATAGCTGGACAAATCCTTTTTCCAGACGCAAATGGGAGATATTCAAAGTCAATTCCAATGTAATCAACCAAACTAGTACTACTCGTCCCAAATCTCTCCGGTTGAAAACTTTCTGGATTTTCCCAAAAGTTGGGATCTCTTGTGATGGCACAAATGTTGACGAGGACATAGGCATTGAGAGGTATATGATACGGACCAATCTCAAATTCCTCCCTGCATGCTCTTGGAATTATAGTAGCGGGAGGGTGCAGACGTAAGGTTTCTTTGACGACCATCTTGAGGTACTTTAGTTTCTGAATGTCCTTCTTCTCGATTATCTTCTTTCCTTTGAATGCTTGCCGTATTTCATTCTGTGCTTTCACCATTGCATGCGGGTTCTTCATTAACTCTGCCATGGCCCAGTCAACCGTGGTTGAGGAAGTATCGGTTCCAGCTCCAAACATGTCCGCAATGAGTGCTTTGATATTTTCATCGGTTAATGGAAATTCACCACTTTCTTTCAATCTGAGAAAAACATCCACGAAGTCTTCACAAACTCTCTCATTCTTTGCTGCCAATTTTTGTCTATGCTCATCAAGAATGGCGTTGAGGAACACGTCCACCTTCTCCCACGTATTCAACACCTTAAACCTGTTCCAACTTAAAAACTCAAAACACTTAGAAAGAGGGAAAAAGCGTAGCCAGATCAACTTTCGCTGCTACGGCTAGGCCTTCTCTCATCAGCAATGCATATTTCTCCACATCTCCATACTTGGTACCGAATGCACGTCTGCACGTGATGGCACCCACACACAATGAAATTTCGCGAGTTAGACTAAAGGGTCCTTGACAAGTTGCTCTGATGGACTCCACCAAAGAAGAAGCTTCATCCTCTCTGACTGAAGCAAATGATCGAACAGCTTTTGGGCCTAACATTTCCGCGAAGCAGATTTTCCTCAGTTGCTTCCAGTAATCGCCATACGGACAGAAGGCCATGCTATTATTGTGAAACTCCCTGATTCGGACCGCGAAAGTTCTTGGCCTATCAGCACATGCAGGATAGTGAGTTTTCAGCACTTGTTTTGCGATATCTGCAGAAGATACCACAATTACAGAAATTTCACCGGCTCTGATGTGCAACAGGGGTCCGTGTACCTGAGAAAAACTTGTCAGCACGCGA
>CAVNYN010284901.1:0-10103 GCA_963692815.1 Nyctanthes arbor-tristis | reverse complement strand
TCTTCCTAATTTTTGTTTCTACTTAAACATAACAATGATTGTTTCTTTCTACCAAATCCTCTTCTCTATCAAGGGTGATTATGGCATGGAAGGGGCCGTCAAGAGGCACAAATGACTTCTCTGAAAAATAGTTACATACATGTGACACGTGAGTCTCTAAAAACACTCACCCCCAGTATACTACAGGATACACTCTTTCATGGACTAATAATAGATAGGCGCTTCAAAAGAACTGAATGATATTGTTCAAGTCATCATATGTGATTCAAGTGTCAATGCCAGTCATGTCTAATATGCCTAAGAATTAGCAATTAGTTTGAGTGCAAGAAAATCTAGCATGTGGAATGTTATTTTGTTCTTATAAATTGACACCATAATAAAGGAATATAATTTACATTTTAAAGTAGTTTGAGCAATGGTGAAATTGCATTTGTCTTCATTGGCTTTTGATCATCTTATATGCACTTAACACATACCTCAATAGAGGACCATAATAATAAAGGAATCTAATTTACCTTTCCAAGAAAGTGGGCTGTGGTGAAATTGCATTTGCAATCGTCTTTTGATCATCTTATAGGCACTCAACAATACCTCAAGCATTAAATTTTAGTACCTAAGTTCTTATAAATTGACCATAATAAAGGAGTCTAATTTACTTGTCCAAGAAGATTAGGCTGTTGCAAATTGCATTTGTGTCGTCTTTTGGTCATCATATATGCACTTAATACATAACTCAAGTATTAATTCACTCAATATCTGCATCATAATACTTCAAGAGAATCCCTCAATAGTTTTGATGCATATGATGATATGAATTTCAATTATAAAACTATGTCATGTAAACAAAGGAAAAGTGTACATACATACGTTGCTTTCCTCTTCTACATAGTTTCTTTCAATATACTTTTTTTTGCTTCCTATGCAAAATTTTCTATAAAAAACAAGAAACTTTAGCCAAAGATGTTGTAAACTATGGCATGAATTCAAGATGTGTCGTTTTCTCCCTTCTTTGATCTTCAACTCTTCCTCAAACTTTTTCTTAAATAGCAACAAATTAATTAAGCAAACTCGGACATCCATTTCAAGTGCATATCCCATTTTTGCACAGCAGGGTTATGAAAATCTACGAGAAGCGGCTGGGCGTATTGTATGTGCCAATTGCCATTTAGCTAATAAGCCCGTGGATATTGAGGTTCAACAAGCAGTACTTCCCGATACTGTATTTGAAGCAGTTGTTCGAATTCCTTATGATAAGCAACTGAAACAAGTTCTTGCTAATGGTAAGAAAGGAGGTTTGAATGTAGGGGATGTTCTTATTTTACCAGAGGGTTTGAATTAGCTCCTACCGATCGTATTTCCCCCGAGATGAAAGAAAAGATAGGCAGTTTGTCTTTTCAGAGCTACCGTCCCAATAAAAAAAAGTATTCTTGTGATAGGGCCTGTGTCCGGTCAGAAATATAGTGAAATTACCTTTCCTATTCTTTCCCCCGACCCCGCTGCTAAGAAAGATGTTCACTTCTTAAAATATCCTATCTATGTAGGCGGGAACAGGGGAAGGGGTCAGATTTATCCCGACGGAAACAAGAGTAACAATACAGTCTATAATGCTACAACAGCGGGTATAGTAAGCAAAATCATACGAAGAGAAAAAGGGGATATGAAATAACCATAATAGATCCATCGGATGGCCGTCAAGTGGTTGATATTATCCCTCTAGGACCAGAACTACTTATTTCTGAGGGTGAATCCATCCAATTTGATCAACCATTAACGAGTAATCCTAATGTGGGCAGATTTGGTCAGGGAGATGCAGAAATAGTACTTCAAGATCCACTACGTGTCCACGACCTCTTGTTCTTCTTGGCATCTGTTATTTTGGCACAAATCTTTTTGGTTCTTAAAAAGAAACAGTTAGAAAAGGTTCAATTGGCTGAAATGAATTTCTAGACTCGCGGATTTATCGACATCAAGTTCGTAAAAAGAACCAAATTCTTGTTGTTGATTATGTATGATGAAAAAAATGAAATTAGGAAAAACCTTTTTTCTTTATAGTCTTTTTCCACGGAATTCTTGTATGGCATTCCGAGTCATAATAGGTAGATTTATTTTGAAGAAGACTATTTGACGTTACCCCCTTTTTTCTTTGTTTTTTTAGCCAAATTGAAGTAGTGCACCTATGTTACTATTGTCAGATTTCAATACCATAAAATTGGACTAGATATTAGCATAAGGAAGCGGGGAATATTAAGGGACTAATTAACATAATAGGGATAAAATTTACAATGTCATAGAAACTATATATGGTTGGAAAAAGCAGAAGATATCGCACTCAATAGAGAAGAAAGGATGAAGGATGGAAAAAAATTTTGGGCAAATCAGTCAAGATTTTTATTATCTTAAAACCCACATAAGAATTACAAACTTAGTATAATCAAAGTTTGACGACAGTATATTTTTCTGAGAAAATTTAAAAGATTTAAGATAAAGTATAAAAGAATTATAACCCAGAAAAACAAAAGTTTCATCAAGATGCAGCAAAATTAAACGATTGATACAGCCTCTTTCTTCAAAAAGACACAAATCAGCCCAAAAATCAGAAAAAAGGAACTTCCTTCAAGAACAAAGTGCCCATACCTAAAAAACTCAGCAAATCGCTGGCGGAGCAAACCCAAAATGTAAAGGAAGAATGATGAACCATTTCTTTGCCTTCGGTAGCGAAAATTGAGGATTTGGGATAGCGGCAATGTAGGGGAAAAATAATAATGGCTTTGAGAAGAATGATAAATGATTTCTTCTCCTGTTAAGATCCACAAATCCATAAAGCTTTGGATGATTATTTCATAAAGAACGCTATGAAGATCGACGAAGTAATGCAGAATTTCAATCGGACGATTTGACAGCGGAATAATAGAGACTGGGATGAGGTAAAAAGGAAAGTAATGAGGGACAAAACGACGTCATATCAGACAATAAAAATGAACAGTAAATACTAAATTGGCTCTTTTCATATACTAGTGTCGTATCTATAATATTGCATCTTCAAATAATTTATTAGTTTATAATTGATTACAGAGTTTACTTACACAATTCATGATTTAACATGGTTTCCAGGTGAAGGGCCATCATCTTCCCATGTAAGAATATAACATGACATCTGTAAAAAAGTATCTAGTTGTTTTGTATCTAGCTGTTTTAGATCTCCTGAAAGACCCAAAAGACAAATGCCTAATTCATTTTATCTCTTTAAGATGGTAGTGGACAGAAACTAATTATTCCAAAGCAAGTTAATAAGCCCAAAGCACATTCCAAGATTCACAGAAAAAAATAAACCAATAAATCATATAGTATATTGATAAAAAGCAACAAAGTAATAGCTCTTTTTGCTCGTCTGACGTGATCACATGAACGGAGTAATCAAATAGACAAGCATTTCTCTTGTTTCAGTTAGAGACACCTTCACATTGCAACTCAAAAATAATAGACAGAGACAAATAACAAAGGCAACCTATTGAATAAATAGCAAAAAAAGAAATATGCTAAATCCCTTGCAATTTCAAAACTGGCCAATATCAGTAGGAGCATAATATGAGTACAACCAGAAACTTTTCTATAGGAAAATTCTCTTTTCTGATTAAAGTCATAACATCAAGTAATTAAAGCATATAAACCATACTAAGTTTGATTCTGAATGCTGAAATCTAAAGAAACCATTGTATCATGATACAACAAAAACCAAAAAAATCATATTGGCCATCTTGATTCAACTAACAATGACTGTCTCATGAACTTTCTTCTTCCAAATGCTCGACATTCCACAGTTCAAATCCTTGGGCTCTCTGATGCCTTTCCAATTAAGTGTTATGTGATTTTCTCTCTTAAAATCTACAGAATTTCAATGTACAATTAGTTACGACACAGCAAATTCAAGAGAACCAACCTGAATACCTGTATTTTCATGAAATGTAACAGGCCTACAAATCACTGCTTGCAAGTAGAACCAATATGAACCACATTAGGTAAACTAATAATCCAATAGTAATAATCCAGTAGATCATAATTGAGGGGTGAGAACCATAATACACCTAACTTAGAGAAAAAAATAATACAAATAAACTTGGAGCATATTATTTTGGCTTTAGCTAAACTTGCATTCTTCATTTAAGTTGATCATCAAGAGTGTAAAAACAGAGACTTAGAATGTTGGCAATAAATATCATATCACATAAACAAAATCAAGCTTAAGGGAGAAGATAGAATCTCGAGAAGAATTGGAGATCAAATACTATTCAATCATTTAAGTTTTCAGAAAGAGTGGAAAACAAGAAAACGTCTACCTAGCGATGGAAGAGAATATAAATTATAATCCAGCATGCATCAAGCTCATTAAGTTAGCCCGAAAAGAAAATGCACTATTGGATTTGAGATGGGAATTTTTAACCATATCAAGTACATGTTTCAAACTTTGCTTGAACTACAAGAACGTGTTTATCATTTTAACATGAAAAATTATCATCTAATTATCATCTCTTAAAGAGGGATTTCTTCCAGAAACTGGGATCATATATTGACCAATCCTTCCTCATTACAGTGAGAAAAAATGCTTATGATGCAGCATTTTCAGCAATTCTCCAAGCAGATGCATGTAGATGATCTTAGAGGTAGTCATATAACAAAACAAAACAAAAGGGAAAAATTTTATCTGTGGCCAATCACACTCCACGTAATGGTTCACAACATCAGACCTTTGAACTAAAAAACCTCAAAATTAGAAGGAAAAATCAACAAGAAAAAATAAAACAATAGAAAATAGAAAAATAACATACCAAATGCTAGATCTAAAGGATCAACAGTCCATTTTCTTTCTTGTTATATACACGAAATGAACCAGAAAACAAACGAAATTAAAGGCCCCAAAAAAAAAAAGAAAAAAAATAGAGTAAAGTTAACACAAACAAAAATCCGAGACCACAGCCAAAATAAGTGAAGTTCTCTAGCTAGAATTTCCAAACTGTTTTCAAGAAACAAAACTCAAATACCTATAGAAAATCTAAGCAAATCGCTTAGGCAGATTGAGAATAAATCGCAAGACCCGGAGAGGGAAAAACTCAAATACCTATAGAAAATCTCAGCAAATCGCCTAAAAGGCAAATCGAGAACAAATCGCACGATCCTGAGAGGGACTTGACGGAATTTGGCTAGAAAAGTAATTAGGATAAGTGTGGAGTACTCACGCAGAAGGAGAAGAAGCGTTCCAATATATGTGATCTAGAACTTTTTACTGGAATTTGGCCGGAACAGTTATTAGGCGAGGTGTAGAGTAGTCGCGCAGACGGAGAAGAAGGGTTCCAATCGATGTGATAGGGGATTTTTTTTTTTTTTGTCTTTTATCTTACGCCTCAGAACGATGTCTTATCAGACGAAAATGATGAATAGTAATTCCCCAACTGGCTCTTTTAATATATAGTGGATAGTGGATATTTCCATAAAAAATCAAATTAATTTTTTCACCCTCATTAATTATTTAGAAAAATATATATAAATTAAATAATTATTCTGCAATATTCCCCACATCATTTTATATCCCAAATTTGTCTACTTTTATCGTAATTCTCTTAAAAATAGTTAATGTTTCTACATGAAAATGCTTCATTCAAAATAGTATGGAATAATCACTAAAACCGACCAACGAAATAGTATTGCTTTCACTTATCAACTACTGGAATTTTCTTTATTTATTTATTTTTTGAAATATATGGTTGATATTGATTTAATAAATTTTTAGTTTTTCATAAAACTCTAGAGAAAAAATTGTAAACAATGTAACCATCCAATTGTAGAAGATTAACACTAGTTAAAGAAACTTATTGTTGAGCGAATTACGATTGAAAAGTGGACAAATTTGTAACAAATATGAAGTGGGGAATATTACGCAAGAATTATATAAGTTATATATATTTTTTCTAAATATTTAATGTGGGTAAAAAAATTCAATTTGATTTTTTATAGATCGATATATATAATTTTGTTAATTGGCGAGAGACAATTTCTTACTAATAGAGAAATAGACATCAATACCCTTCATAATATTTTTTGTTAAGTTATAGGAGATCGATGAAGAAACGAGAGGTCAAACGGTACAAAGAAGGTGGCAGTTAGGTTATAAATGCCAATATTGAAAAGATGCGTTTAGATAACAAAAAATGACCAATGGATAGTTCCGATTAGCCTTAGTTATTATAATTTCCTCTAATTAATGATACTTTTTATTTAAATGGTGAAATTAAGAAAACTACAGGGGCCTTCTTTAAAGCAAAAATAATAAGCTGAGGACCATTTTCGCAATGAGTTGAAAGATTGAGAGCCATAATTTTGCCCCAATCTCTGATTTTATCTAATCTATATATAACTCGAGCTTTTTTCAGATCACAAAGTTAAAGCATCTCCAATGCAACAATATTGATAATGTATATTTGGCAAATAAGACTGACATCACATTCTATGAACTCTCAAATGTAACAATGTCTACCTTGTATATTTGGCAAATTATTATTAGATATTTTGAAAAGAGATAGAAAGAGAATATCAGTTATTGGAGAAATTAATATTTGAAATTATCATGACAATGTCAAGCATTTAATATACCAAATAAGCACATTTTTTGTCGATTGTCAAATCATTTCATGACTACCACTATGCAATAGAGACGTCACAGGGAGGTCGCACTGAAATTTTCTGTTGCTAGTCTCAACTGTGCCTCTTTGTATAAACTCGTTGCCTGTTCCACCGCTTTTATCTTGAGTCAGTAATCAGAATCCCTCCTTATAATTGGGATACGTAGAGATAAAAGATTGCCAATATGCCAGATCAGGTATGATTTTTCCAAACTTCTTATATATTCAGGGAGTCGCACGAGGATAATATCTTGCAAAATCCATCAGCAACATCCCAATATAATTTGCTTCAACCTCTATCATGTACATACAAATATAAAATTATGAATTATGATAGATAGCACATACATAGCACACCATATCCATTTAAAAAATAAGTAGAAATCTTTTTTTTTTTCTGAAAGAATAATTACAAATGCGTATAAATATATGTTCTACTGAAATACAACGCAAAGTAAATTAATAATACAACCCCATATGAGGGGAAATCAATAATACAAACCCCTATATATGGAAATACACATTACAAATAAATTGTAGAAAGAGTTAATTTCACATTTCGTCTCCAACCTTTAGGTTTAGTATCCACTAGGTCTCTAACTTTTTTTTTCAAACCTGTTGGGTCCCCAGCCTTTCATAAATACACCGAATGGTCCTTTTTGACAGATTCCATCAATATTATCGCTAACTTCCCAATAAGATTACCGTTATACCTCTTAACTCTTTAAATTAAAAAACAAAAGTTTAAAAATGTTAAAAAATAATAATAAAAATTGAAAAAAAAAAAGGAAAACAAAACGCCCCACCACCACCCCAATTTATAGGAATGGCTGTCAGAATCCGCAGCATTCTGACAGCCAATTTCCGGCAACAAATCGGGGGATTCACCTCTCCCATTTTGGCCGATGGAAATGGCAGCATTCCAAGGGTCAGTTGGCGGCCAAAACGCTACCATTTTCGACAGTATTATTACCCTGGGGTGGGGGATACAGGCTGGCGTGAGGGGTTGGGGTGTTTTCTTCTTCTTTGTTTTTTCAATTTTTTAATATTTTTAAAGATTTTGTTTTTTAATATTAAGTTTCAGGGATATAACAGTAATTTTATTAACAAATTAACGGTAATATTGACGGTATCTGTAAAAAAGACTTTTTGTGTGAATTTATGAAATGTTGGAGACCTAGCGAGTCGAAAAAAATGTCAAGGACCCAACTTATACTAAACCTAAAGGATGGGAAAGAAACATGAAGTTAACTCTTATAGTAAATATCCTATATAGGAGAATTGAACTTGGGACTAAGTAGTACCTCAACCTAGCCTCATAATCAAATGGGTTAGGCCTCATTGGCAGAATAAGTCAAAATCTTGTTGAAGAAATTTCACTATATACCTTGAAACTCTATTTTTTTCTATTTTTATTACCTATTGTTTAAAATTTTAAAAATACTGTGTATATTGTTTTTTAGAAAAAAAAAATCTCAATTCTTAGATAAAATCCCAACTTTCTCTCCAAATCTCTCACTACCGAATTCATCGTACTTTTGCAAAGCCCTAACTCTCTTTTGCACTTATCGATTTTAACCTTTATTGTGATTGCAAATTCATATCTTCTCCTTCTAATCCATCAACCTCTTTATCCTTCATCGATTTGTTTGGGAGTGACAAACTGAAATTAGGTAGAATAGTAATTCCACAATTACCGGCTGTTGCACTGCGGATGTTGTTCTTTTTATGTCTTCTTCGGTAGTGATGGTTTGTATTTGTGTAGATTGGCGACCATAGCATGCATCAAATATTTCATTAACTTTGTCCAATTTGAAGTTTCAGTTTTCGGCAACAGTAAATATTCATGTAGTATGAGTTCAAATTTCATACATTAATGATTTCAATCATTAATATACTAATAAGCGGC
Source organism: Nyctanthes arbor-tristis (assembly GCA_963692815.1). NCBI lineage: Eukaryota > Viridiplantae > Streptophyta > Magnoliopsida > Lamiales > Oleaceae > Nyctanthes > Nyctanthes arbor-tristis. The sequence goes on along the minus strand of CAVNYN010284901.1, from coordinate 1,523 downwards.
TCTTTGCTTTGTGTGTTTTTATATACATCAATCAATGTTCGAAAAGGCGGAAATAAGCCTCGAGGTGTTTTTGCCTTCGGAGGCGAGGCGTAAGTTTCAAGGCAGTTTGAGGCGTAAGCCTCGATAAGAAATGGAAAAAATTGAGATATTTTGTAATAAAACTATACGAAAAAACTATTTCCTTCACCTATTGCAAAGAACAAACTAAATTAGCTAATATATCCGTCATAGCAATCTATACTATAATGGATGAAGTGAGCATGCAAGAAAAATAGTATCTCTAAGTAACAAATTGAACAGGGAAGACAAATAGTCAGTCATCATCTTCGCTACTCTCATTACTGCAAATATTATTGACATTAATCCCTAGGTTGTCTTCTTCATCTTCGCTGTCAATACCTACCCAGTCTTCTTCTTCATCGATCAAATGTAGCTTTCCCTTCCCCTTATCTACGAAGGTAAAAGAAAAAATTAAAATAGATCAATAAATAAGAACTTTTGATAGTACTTTGGAGTTGAATAAGTGTTTATACGTATCGATGAAGTAGACCGCTTTCTTTTTTTTTGACTTTGAGTCTGGGAAGAACCTCCAACCCCTTCAGTATTTGGTTGTTCGAGTTCCAGATTTATAGTTTTTGGAGTTTCCATTCGATCATCAACATCTGCAATCCATTCATCGTCAGAGGAAACATTTTCGCGAACTAAAGTATCTTCACCAGCTTTCAAAGACTTCATCCGTGAATTTCGATCTCTAAGCCTCTTGTTGTACATAATATAAACTAATTTTTCCATCCTGTTGGTTGTTAAACGGTTTCTTTGCTTGCTGTGAACTTGATTAAATGTACTCCAATTGCGCTCACAAGCAGAAGCAGAGCAAGTTAGACTCAAAACTTTTATTGCGAAGCGTGTAAGCTCCAGAGTCCCAATTCCAAATTGAGTCCACCACATAACTTGAGAAAACAATAAAGTTCAAATAAATTCATGATAAAAGCAAATTTAATCAATTATTAAATATTTATGAATTAAAAAATACGTACCGGGAGACCTTATGTTGTAACTGGTTTTTGCTGCTTCTAGAGAAAAGAATCCACTTTGTATCATGAATTCATCCATTTGGACATCAACTGATCCCCTTTCATCATCATCGGGTATGAGCCTCGTCATGCAATTATACAAACCTGCTATGACTTCACGAGTCTTAGAAAAATTTTTCGCATACTGACAATGCGGGTTCAAATAATATGCAGCAGCATGTGGGTCTCTATGTAGCTGAAACTCTCACTTTTCATCAATGATGGCCCATATCTCCTTGTACGCCCCCTCTTTGTCACCTAAGTTTTTTGCTATTTGCTCCTTCGCACTATCCATAGCCTCATAAATGAATCCCATCGCAGGCATCTGTTCAGAGTCAACAAGCCTTAACACACTAAGGGAGAGGTGGTCTTTATAGCATATGCAACACTAGGCCAGAAGTACTGATCTGTAAGTATGATTTTCTTTATTTCCTTGCCGTCCGCTCTTTT
>CAVNYN010284900.1:0-17499 GCA_963692815.1 Nyctanthes arbor-tristis | reverse complement strand
CCCCCCCCCCCCCCGGCGGGCGGGGGGAACTCTATGTGCTGTGGTAGGAAAAGAATTTTTTATTTTTATTTTTTTGTGTTTTTTTTTTTGGGGGGGGGGGTGGCGTGGGTATCTATGCGCATGGTCATACAGTTTTGGGTGTCTGTCATATTGGAATATATTTATGTTGTCCATGCTTGTAGGAAGTGCAGTTTGCTCATATCTGATTCAGTGTCGTACCTTAGACTTTGGGGCCATAAGTTGAATCTTAAAAAATGGGCCCCTAAATTGGGTTATTATACACACTCAAAATTTATTTATTTATATATTTTTAAACGGAAAATTTTATTTTTCATATAAAAGAACCAGCAATACTCTAAAATTTTTATATTATATAAAATAATAAAATAAAAAATACACAAAATAATTACCTTAATCACATAAAAAGACATAGTTATGAAAAGAATTATTTATTTGTTACTAATATTAATTTTTTACACACAAAGATATAGATAAGCTTTTGACAGGTCAAGATTTTTAATTAAAGGAAAAATAAAAATATTTTGGATCATAATACTATAAAAATAAAAAATTTAATCACAAAAATTGAAAATCGTTGAAATGATTAAACAAAACTAAACATATGAAATTAAGTATTTCTTAAAATATGGTGGGAGTTGAAACAAAAGATCATGTAAACTTCAAATTAATTTAATTGAGAAAAACAAACTAAAGTAAATTATCTTATAGACTAAAAAGTAATTGTTTAATAAGAAATTGGCTGCCAAAAAAAAAATAATAATAATAATAATAAAAGAAAATATTTTTTAATTAAAAAACTTAAAATGATTCCGCTAAGAGGAATTGAACCTTGGTGGGAGGGAGCCCTGGCCAGTAGAGCTGCAAACTGATTTAGTGCTAAATATTTCACAATAATTTCTTTCTTTCTTTTTTTTTTTTTTGATTACAAAGGGGATGGGGGAGGGGATGGTGGGGATTCGAACCTGGATCACTCCGGTAAGGGGTCAGGTCCTTTTTCACTCAGACTTCCCCTTGATCCCTCACAGTAATTTCTTTTATAAACTAGTTCTTGTGACTTTTGGGCCTCCTACTTTTTTCAAAATTTTGGAGACAAGAACCAGTGGCCTCGCCTCAGGTCCGGCCCTGTCTGATTTGATACAAGCCATTGAGTCAACAATATACATTGTCTTATTACCGAACTTTTTGTTTCCTAAATTGGACTTGCATGTCTGATGGATTCTATTTTCCCATCACTGTGACAGATACTCTTGGAAGGCGCCAACTGCTTGCCGTGGGCGTCTCAGTTGCCCGATGCTTATTGTTGCCGCAGCAGGCTTCAACTTCGTGTATGTCCTTATAGTCTCATCATAGTTAGAATTGTACTGATTGTTCATTTCATGCGTTATAAAACTTTTGATCAAGATGATCTGGATTTCCTTGTAGAGGCACTAGCAGGCACAAGAGAGTTTGTACTTGCATAGAACATTAGTAGTCTTACAAAAGAATAAATGTTTTCATGTTCAATTCCTCTCTTTATAACTATCATTACTATTTCCCTTTAGAATGAAGTGTGGATAAAATGCTGTTTGTGGCATGTTAAACGTGCCTTTCAGTTGTTATTTTTTATTCCTGGGAAGACAATAGCTGATGTGCCAAGGGTACACGGTTGATATGGCTCAGTTGCTGCAGAAACAAAGAAGGGATTTCTCTCTGTCACAGATAAGAAAGATGGATATACTTTTCTTTACCCCTTTGGTTGGCAGGTGTGTCTCATGCCCTTCTATTCACTAACCATTAGTTAATTTCACAAACTAGCCACACTATTGCTCACGAGTTATGAAACCCTTCTTCAATTTGAATTTTTCATGGGGCAGGAGGTGGTCGTGGAAGGGCAAGACAAGGTCTTCAAAGATGTTATTGAACCTCTGGAGAGTGTCAGCGTAAATGTGATTCCGACCAGCAAGCAAGATATTCGTGATTTTGGGCCCCCTCAAGAGGTCCATAGATTGCAGTGTACTAAGATTTCTGTTAATGTTCATCCAGAAAAGGACATTTATTTATTTTTTTTCCTTACTACACACACACACTTTGTCATATATTTTAATCATAATAAGCATCATGCTGCTTAACACATTACCCTGAATGTATCTCAATTAATTTTTTGTTGGTTCTAGATTGCTGAAACTTTGATAAGAAAAGTCTTGGCTTCTCCAACACAAAAGACAAAGCTTGTTGAGGCATCAGAGGTCAGAATTTTCCAGTCTTCTTCAATTAGAGTATAAATTTATCGCCAGTGGTAACTGTTTGACTGTATTTCCTTGATATTTCGATGCGATTGGCAAAGAAATTTACAGTGCATAAAGGTTTTTGATGCGTCAATTACTTACTTTGTCTGGTTCATCAAGTTATATTGATATCAGCTTTGGGTTATTCAGAAGTTAATCACGTTTTTCATTTTCTTGGATCTTCAAGGGTCATGCCTTGGTTTCATCAGTCATCACCATCAATCATCCGAATTCGTGTTTCTTTCTCCACAGTTGACCACATTTTGGATTATTTTTTTATTAAAAGAAAAGCACCGAGTAAGCATCGGTGTGGTTACTAGGCCTCCACCTAAGCTCCTTGGGAGGTTTGGGTGCCCCTACCAATTTATTAGAAAGTAAAACCGAGTACAAGGGAGAGGGACACCAAGCCAAACCTCCCGAAGGGAAAAACAGAGACAACACCGACCAAGGAAACAAGACATAAAACAGGATACAATACATCAACCAAAATAACAGCTTTAGCTTCCGATCTCAGCCAAACATGCTGCAGAGATGGAAGCAAATCTTTCCTTAGTGTCAGTATCAGAGACTTAAATTATTTCTATGAATTGATTTCAAAACTAAACTTATTTACTTCAAGTTAAACTTTTAAGCTCAAAATAAGGATGCGACAGTGATGGTTCTCCACAGTGGTAATATGGTAATTATTACTGATAAAGCTTGCATAGCTAGTTTAAATTCCTTAACCAAACTACTAACTATATGAAACTTACCTCAGTCATGTATACAATAACTACTGTATCAGGACATTCAGCCATCGAGTCAGGATTATCCCATAGCAGTGAACTCGTGTGCAACTTCTCTTTAGTTAACGTAATTGAATGTATATTCCCTGCACTTAGCGAGTCAATCATGTATCAAAATATGACTAAGACGGAGCATATGATAGATGTTGACAATTATGATGGTAAAGAGCTTTAATTTTAGTGGCCAGTAAGGATGACCAGTCTAAAGTTGACACTGTGTTTGTATGCTTTGTATTTACAACTACTTCTAAGCTACCAGAAAATACACAGAATATATTTTAGTTTCGCCATTAAAACTAATATACTTTTTTGGGAATAGCCAAGATCACTTCATTAAAATATCATGGCTGTTTCCTTTTGTAAATATCTTGTTTATTATCATGTACTTTACCCCAGAGTTCTGGCAAACATGGCCATAAATTTCTGAGTATATGTTTCGTTGGTAAATAATAAGATAGTCATTGCCTTTCAAGGATTACATTACTGTGCCTAAGCATCTGGTTTATAGATATTTCAAATTTTTTCCTTGTTCAGTCTAATGTATATTTGTGTTAGCGTATTTATATTTGTAGAATTTGTTGATGATTGATTTTGGCAACCTTACAGCGCGATGTTGATGGGAAAGCATACTACACTTTTGAATTCGTTGCACAAGCTCCAAACTATACTCGCCACGCTCTTAGTGCAATCTGTATTGGCAACGGTATAATCTTGCTTTTTGGTTTTGACAAAATTCTTTTGATTACCTGGTTCATTGTTTGGCACTGATGATTATACAATATTTTAAAAATATAAACTAAAATATGGTTTATTATAAGGTTCAGTCGTGGCATATGTTCCAAAAACAAAATACAGGTCTTTGAAATGCCAAGTTTGAAGTGAGAGAAGGCTTTTGTTTTCCTCACATTTCACTAAAATTAATAAAGCATTTTCTCAACCCATGTTCATGTGAGTAAATATTGCTGGAAAGAACTAAGGAACAAAAATAAGATATATTCTTGTTAATTGTACAGTTCACTTTAGTTGTATGCAGTACTACATACCAAAAACACAGTATGTTTAACTTTGGACTCTCTATTGCAGGAAAATTCTACACTTTGACGACAGGAGCCAATGAGAGGAGATGGGAGAAAATGAAAGACCGGTTGAAGAGTGTGGTTGATTCCTTCGAAATTTTCAATGTCTGATAAGAATCCACCATTTCTTGTTCTCTTCAGTTTTTTTCTTTTTTTTGAAAGAATCTTGTTCTCTTCAGTTGCTTATATGTTTAACAACCTTTAAATTATAATCATGTGACATTAGAGATTATATGCAATCAATGTAGATATGAGCAATTTTTTTGTCAAAATTTTCACAATCATATACTACAACATACCTCTTTATATATATATATATAATAAAAGTTTGTGTTCTGTTTTGTTCATTCTCATTTTATTTCAAGATTCATACCAGCATTGTTTGAGTTCTTCCTCGTCAGTGGCTTCTCGAGCATACCCTTCTTTGGCTCGAGTAAGGCCTGGTCAGCGTTCTTTGACTTGGTAGATCTGAGATAATAGCGCGCCCAATCGCGTGATGAAGTCATAAATATCATATCATCATCAGGTATAGGTAGTAGGAACAATGATAACCTGATTAAATTAAGGGTGTGTGCATTAACTTAAATTATATTTTAGACTATGCATCATCACAACTAGGGTTGTGATGCGGTAATTAGGATCCTAATCACATGCTTAATTAATTAATATAGCACATAATGATGATCTTGTGGGGCTCTGGCTGTCAATTTGGAAACTTGCCATATTTTATGTTGGAATCCTTTCTCCAGGATGCAACTGTAGGCTGCTATAGATACAATTGGGAAGCAATTATTGTTTCATGAGTGGAAGCATGCTATATGTATGCATACCATGAATCATGATCTGGAAAAAGTAAAATCCCCTTCTAGCTTAGACCAACATGCCCTTATTATAGTCTAGTTCAATGAAAAATATTATAGATGAAACGCGTTATACTAGTACAAGGAAGAAAATAAATAAAAGCAAATAAGCAAAGCAAGTACAATTTAAAGTAGTGCAATTGCAATTTTAATTTGTTGGGTAGAATCCACCCATCAAATATTTCTATTTTACTTATGAGAATAAAAGAAAATAAAAGATTTCAATAGGTTGGTAGTCAGTATAAAACTTTTTATAAAATAAAAGTGATTTTTCATATTTTATTCTGATATATCAGGCATTGTGATGTACTGCATCAAATTCCAGACATATCTTACATTAATTTGACAAGATCAAACTGGATAAGAGCAATTTATGTAGTTGACCCTCGTGCAATCACACCATGGCTAGAGCCATGACGGGGCATTTTCAAGGGGACTACGAAGAATCCAGACATAATTTTGGGGGCAAATCATCATTTGATTTTGAAGGTTTTTGTTTAGAACATATGCTTTAGCATCATCCCTACGACAAAAGTTAGCTGGCTAGCATTTTCCATATTTGTTAGAATACCATGTTGAAGCTAAGCAAGCATCAACTAGAGAGTATCATAATCACACACATGATTGTGAAATCAATATCACTGTTCTAATCATTGGTAATCTTCATGAACAATCTACTTACTCAGCCCATATATATTCTTCATCGTTCCTTTTTTGAACCCTGCCTTTTTTTTTTTTCTAATATGAGTTGGACATATAGTGGATGATCGAGATAATGCATTAGACCATGTTGTACATTATAATTATTAATGTGTAACTTGCAAACAAGATTATAGTTTCCTTTTCTTAATACTATACACCATGGGCAGATCTAAACCCAGGCCGTAGCCCGTGTGCAATAAAATTTTTTTTTTATTTTTTTATGTAGAATTTTTAATTTTTTATTGCATTAGTTAAATTGAATATTTTCTCTTCATAGCATGTGTTACTAAAATATTCTAGATCCGCTTATGCTGTACACAACTGTCTACTGTCTAATCTTACTTTTGTTTATACTTACCTTGATTTCTTGTAAATACAGTGAATGACGATCAAATGACAGATAATAATAGAAAGATTGTAAATTCTTCTCAACATTATGTAGCACTATCTAATCTACCTCACTAAATATGTCGATGTATGTTATTTGATTTTGTATTACATATTGTATGGCTAATATAATGTTCTAAAAAGCGTAAATGCGTAAAAAAAAAATTAAAAAGCTTTGAGGGGGGACACGCTTGTTCGTCTCTAGATGTAATCTTTGACGCTTTTTAAAACACTGCTAGCCACCTGTATACCAAATCATTTAACCTTTTAGATATGCTTTGTTGTGTAGAGTGGGTATATATGATTCATTTCATAAAAAGGCCTTAAACCTTTTTAAGATTATTTATGTGCGAAGTGTGGCCAAATTTAGGGCGTAATGATGGCAGCCGCCTACTCCATGATCACTATTGTGCTTGTCATCTTCACACATTTATTATTGTATATTTGTATATGTTTCTTGAAATCTTTGAGTTGAACCCTTTTTAATTTTTATGTAATTCTGATTCTCTTAGAGGTGCAACTTTTTTTCCTCAGATTACCAACTTTATTGTTTAAAAAAATTTTGTAGTAACCCCTCAAATAAACTTTTTATTCCAAATTTTATATATTGCGAAACTGACTCCAAGAAAGAAAAAGAAACATAGAAGGATAACGAGTCGAATTAAAGACAAGTTGGTGGGAAGGAGGGCGAAAAAAATCAATTTTAAGAAGACTAAACAGATTGCTATCTATTTTAATTTCTATTGTGACAGTAATAATAATTCATCAAAAGGATAACATGTTCTGTAAATTTGTACTAAAGTCTAGGCAGAACTCTTAAAATTGACAAGATTATGTAGGAGTAGCTTTGTCACGCTCACTATTTTCATATTTAACATTTCTTGCTCACTACTTTGATAATTAACAATTATTTTTAATTCCAGAGCGAGTCATCTCACGAACGAGAAGAATAAAACATTGTGCCATTCGTCCGAATCTATCACGGCTCTTTTGTTATGGATTGTTGAAATAGTACTTTCACCTAAAGCCCGTTAGCGATCACCTTCCATTAGTACAAATATGCAACCGTAGCCTCAAAAGGCTACATATTCTTTTTCTTGATTAAGCTATATCTACTGTATTTTTCTCAAGTTTTTCACTTAGCATCATAGGATCATCCTTTTCTTTTATAGATCTTTTTCTTCTCTTTTGTGTCTTATATGAGAATTCGGATTTGCTAACCACAAGTTTATAGGACAGAGTAGTTTTATTCGAAATCAGTGGCAAATCTTGGAATTTATAAAGGTTGAGAATGGGGGAGAAAGAAGTATAATACAAATTTAAAACCCTATTGGTGTTCAATGGAATAATCTCTCTTTTTGGTCCATTTTAATTTATACATTCCTTTGCCAATTCACACATCAGCAATGGAATATGGAAGATGCCCCTTAAATGACTATTGTTAGTTCTTTTAGAAGCTTTTCCTTTTCGTGGGAAGGAGTCGCGATCCAACCACAAGGGTATCAAGGATGAGTCGATAGTTGGTTTGCGAAAACTTGGTTCATCTACTCTTCATAGAATGTTAATACAATATCCTTTCTTGTTCGCGCAAATCTTGATAATTTTTAGAATTTGGATATCACTTCATCACTTTATGTCATCTAAATATATAAATTTTATTCTAATATATATACCATGTTCAAGATATACCGAGAAATGATCTGATGAGCAAGAGGGCTCATGTTACACTAATCAACTAGCTATCATGTAAGCCACTGCTTAGAATAATATAAACTTGTTGCTAATTAGAGAGCATTTCCATGTTCCATACGTTAGCTAATCATTAGGTTCCAACTTATAGTCTTGTGAATTTCAAAGTTTGTCTTGGTTGGTGGTATACGCAATATTGTCTCAAATAAACTGTTATGCGATAGAATTGATATTCTTTTGTTATGCGATAGAATTGATATTCTTTTATTCTCAACACAGATTATAATAAACCGGCATGAAGAATACACAAAACCGTACATATTAGCTAGCTAGTATGTAGAACAATTTTTTAACTTCTTTTTTACCGACGCCGCCAATATTCTTTACCAAACGAACATGCTTGTAATAGTATGAGAATGAGGTTCTCGCATTAATAAAAAATTGGAAAAGAATATATAGAGATGAGTCCTATATGTAATAATCGGGAAAAAGAGAAACCAAATCAAGTTACATTGCTTCTAATGGGAAAAGGCAGTAAATTTTAAAAGTTTAGGGATATTCAAATGCCAATGCATAGGGTGAGTAAAAGGAGATGAACTTTGATTTTTTTCATGTGAACTCTAAATAATTATAATATTCTTGAAAAAATAAAAAAAAGATTTGCATCCCCACAAAAAAGCCATATCATTATTGGACTTAGGTTCTTATTCCTCAATCATGCTTAGTTTTACATTGTAATGATCAAAAAAATAAAAAGAAAAAACAAATCTTTGTGTTAAAAATCCATGCCCCCAAAAGAGAATATTTATTTGCTTTATTATGTATTCCATTCATTCAAAAATGCATGAGGGAATAGAGCGCAAAAGTATGTATGGAAGAATAAAGATATAGAGTAAAAGAAGGGGTAAAAAAAATTACATCAATTTAATTGTTACCTAAAAATAAAAAATAAATTGGAAAAAAAAAACCTTGAAAAGCTTGGTTACATGTGGAGTAATTAGGAAATAAAAGCTGATAACACTGATGGTTTCTGAATTGTTCTGGGATTTGATTGTGATTTGTTAGGTCAATATTTAATGCCTCTTGCTGCATTCCAGCTTGATGGATCTTATCGTGGAGTAAATGTCAAGTGAAAAAAAGATACTCAAGCGTTAATTATCGAGCAATATGATCTTAAGAAAACACGTTATAAAAGAAAGGTGTCAAGAATATGTAAAATGATTATTATTTAAAAAAAAAAAGGGAAAGATGTCCTACCAATAAGTTGGTAGGTTACAATGCCAATAAAATGATGTGGACTAATGAACTATTACAACATGTTCCTTCCTTATTAGTCCATGTCAGCTGATTGGCATGATATAATTTACCTTTTTACATAGATTTCCCTCTTTCACATAGATTTCTTTCCTTATTTCCTCTTTCACATAGATTAAGAGCTTGTTTGAAGCTCTTTATTTTTAAAATTTATAAAGAAAATTTATAATGAATGGAAATGAGTTGTAGAGATTTAATTGAAATTTGAAATGTGTGGTGATTGTTGAGTAGTTGTCAAATCAACAGTCAAATCATAGTAGGTGAATTTATAAATGGAAAAAATAAAGAGGTTCAAACAACCTCTAAGAAAAGTTCATTTAATAGTATTGGAAAAGTAATTTTTAATACAATTTACCTATTATACCCATTGATTTATCAATTATTTTACTTTAATAATTCCATTTTTTTATAACTATATACATTAAAGAATGGCTTATAAGAGAAATAATATGTCAACTACTTTTTGAAAAGGAAATTGGACCATATTTTGGGACCGAAGAAAAAGAAAATATGGATCATTTTTTTGAGATGGAGGTAGTAACATTTAAAACTATAGTAAATTTCAACATAATCTATTATTTTTTGAATAGATTGTACCCTTAAAATTGCATGTGCATGGTTTAAAGGCAGCAAATTTTGGGTTAAATGTTATAAAGATGCTAAAACCAAGATTCGATAATGTTTATTCATTTAAAGAATAAAATTAAATGTAATTTGCAAAGGCTTTAGTATTAGTGTTGTTGTCTTGTCTCTTCAAATAATTGAAATCCCACTTGGTTTCACATGCTAAAATTTGCCTAACATAGAATTTTATCAGAGTTTGAACATATTTAGGCCAAACAATTAATTAATGATAATTGATTGAATTGCATGCTAATTTTTTTATAACAAAAGGAGCAAGAGCTCGATCGGGCCAAAATGTTCACCCGCCAGACATCACGCAGGCTAACCCGCGTGATGGCCCATGTGGCGGTGGGTGATTGGATCACCCACATGTCCCGCGTGATGTTTGGCTCTTCCGATCTCATGGATTAGCCCTCGTGATGTCTGGCGGGTGAACACTCCTCCTCGATCGGGGCTACTTGCATGATTCCTCCGTCATTGTCATTTGTTTTTCGTTACAATTTTAGCAAAAGCAAAATTATGCACCCCATACATTGAATGTAACAAGACAATAAAATGGATATCGAGTATTGAAACATAATAGGATAACATATATTGCTTTGGTTTCCATCCAAGAAAAGCTGTTCACAATGCATGAAACTTCAAACCAGACAGATTCACCAGAAACCCTAATGAACAAAAACTCACCAAAGCCAACCTTCTTGGTTACACATCCAAAACACTCTTTTTTTCAGTTTTTTGGGATTTTTTTTAGCATAACAGACTAGAGGTAATTAACTGCCTATTATCAAATACTGCCAGCTAGCTAGTTATGAACAATGCTGATCCACCACATGGAATTTAGCACACAAATCCACCAAAACACTTGGACAACATGGGAAATTCTTCAAGAAATCCTAGGAATAGCTTTGCACACCAATGGCTGCTTCATCTCCAGTGACAGATTCAGGCATTCAGACAAGTCGACCCCATTATCCGAAGCAATCCACTTGAAGCTCTGAAGCAATTGAGCTAGCCAAAGCTGGACCGTCGCGAGCCCCATGGCCTTACCGGGGCAGACCCTTCGCCCCGAACCAAATGGTGCCAGCCTAAGATCAGATCCCATGATAGCAACGTCCTCATCAAGAAACCTCTCGGGGAGAAAAGCATTGGGATCAGACCAAATCTTTTCATCATGCGTTATGGCCCACATGTTAACCATTGCGGTCGTGCCAGCAGGGACAAAGTGGGGACCCACATGAGTATCGTGGACGGCAAGACGGGCCCACGAAAGGAGGGGACCAGGGGGGTGCATCCTTAGAGTTTCCTTCACAATACATTGGAGATAGTGTAGTTTTGAAAGATCAGAATCAGTCACTGTTCTATTAGTTCCAACAATTGTGTCAAGTTCAAATTGAGCCTTGGCCTGAATATCAGGATGAAGAACCATTCTAGCCAGTATCCATTCCAAAAGAATGGCCACTGTATCAGTCCCTCTGAATATCATTTCCTGTCATTAGATAAAATTCCCACTTAGTAGTATGCTCGACTGGACAACACAAGACAGCACGAACACTACATCGTACGATCAAAAAGATCGAAAGAGAAGTCGAAAATATCAGTGTTAACATCACCACAATAAAGGGTGATAAATTATTCAGATTCCCATATATATGCATATCCATAAAGAGGAAACCCACAAATTATAAAAGCACCAAAATAAAAGAGAAACATAAAAACCACCCCAAAAAAAATAATAAAAATATAAATAGAAAAAGTGCACGTTACCAAATATATACCAAATTAAAGCAAAAAATGATTGTATGCGAATAAATGCAAGAAGTTAACAGGTGAAACAAACGCATGCATTCATGTTAAATAAAAACGTAGTATTGTATAATAATATGATAAAAATTACCCAAACAACAGCAATCATGTCTGAATCAGACAGCATGTTTTCCTTCTCCAAATCAAGCAAGACATCAACGAAGTCACGAGAATCTTCACCAGAATCTGCTAAACTTCCATTTCCAGACCTCTTCAATCTGTGTTCTTGTATGACTTTCCCTACAAAGATGTTAACTTTACACACCAAATTTCTGCATCTGGTTCTAACCCCTTGCAAATCAAGCCAGCCCAGAAGAGGGAAATGATCTGTCCAGTTGAATTTTCCCAGCAATTCATAGCCTTCACTCACTAAACTTTCAAGAAAGACTCCATCTTCATTGTCAGTAGTACTATTAAAGTCATAGCATTTTCCAAACACAGTCATCATCACATTGTTTAAGGACCCAAAATGCAGAGTCTCTTTTACCTCAACTTGGTTTTTTTTCTCCATGGAAGCCATGATTTCCTTCACCATTTTAAGCCCAATTTCAGACCTGAACTTCCCAAAAAAGGCTATTCTTTTAGGACAGAACAAATGGGTGGCTGAAATCCTCCTCAGGTTCCTCCAGTACTCTCCATAAGGAGCAAAACCCATTGCTCTGTGGAACAGAAGTTCATAGGCAGATTCTTTCACAGGCCTATCAGCAAAAGCAGAGCTATTGAGAATTTCTTTAGCAGTTTCAGGATGGCTTGAAATGATAAAACGAGTGAACCCAACAGAGAAGGCCATCAAACGAGTAGCCTTACAACTCTGTGAAATCTTGGCGAGAACTCTATGAGTCAGAGAGCCGGTAAAGGCAAAAACAAGGCCAAGAACAGGTAGACCAGACGGTCCAGGAATGGCGGCTCGGGCTCGAGCCCGGGCCTTAGAAATAGCCCATGCAAGTCCACCCGGAGTAAGCCAGAAGGCAAAAACAGCAAGAAAGGAAAGAAAACATAGGAAAACCTCAAAGCTTAACACTGTTGAGGAATAACCAGTTGATGGAACCAGTAGAAAACCGTACTCAGAAGACATTTTTTTGGATGTTTACTTTTTTCTGAAGAAGATTAATAGGTGCAAGAATGGAGTTTTCTCTGGAGAAAGTGGGCAGTTTCTGACGTTTAATATAGGGTGAGAGTTACAGGGCGAGAAGAAAGGGAAGTGGGAGTTGCAGGAACTGAAGAGACGACAGTGCGAGAAAGCATTTATATAGAGGAGAATTTAATGAGAATTAACCAACTATGGTTAAATTCATATTAAGACCATGTTTGGCTAGTCCTAAAATAAGTTAATTTTACTTTCTTATGGCTGGGTGATTAATTTAACTTGTGTGTAATTCATCTCTTGGGGAATCATGTGCTACTAATTTCTTGGTTTTATTAGTAGTTCACTAGTCACTACTAGCATATTCATTCTTCACTCATATTTGAATAGTTTCTTAACCAACATGCATCTTGCTTGTTTGTCCATAATCATAAATTTTCAGTAAGACAAATATTTAGTACGTTTGATTCTTGGATGCCGTACAAGATAGATGACAAGCTTTGTAGTGTCATTATCTTTCTTTTCGCCCAGTAGTATGAAATCTATCACGCATTTACCCACTTGCTTGTTGTGATACATAATCATGAATATTATAACTAGTTTATTGTAGAATCATATCCCATCGACTAGTACTTAGTTAAATAGAATTGTGCTGCGCTGGCTAAGTCACAAGCTCTAACCTCATCGACCAGTGCATGGACATTTCAGTATTACCAAGTTTCTGTCATGTTACTTGATGTTATTTTCATTCACTCCCATCGAAAATACTATCGTCTTTTGACGAGAGTGAGGGGGTTTATGATGTTATATTAAGGAAGGTAGGGAGAATCGTTTGACTAAAGGATCACTTATTATAACCGGAGGATCGGTTACCAAAGAACGAAGGAATTAGGAATAGCACTGGGACGGGTATTACTCGATACCCGAAAGTACCCGTCCCGAATGACCCGCCCCGTTAAGTATCAAGGCGGATACGGGGCGAAAAATAATCTTATCGGGGCGGGGACGGGTTTTGGCCACCCCCGCCCCGATACCCGGTCCTTCATTTTATTTTTTTTAAAATATTTTATTCTTTATGAAATTTTAAATCTAGATATCAAAGATGATACTGACATGATACTTAAGATGTCTTTTCATATAGTTTTAATTCTATTTTTTTTATATTTTTTTAGTTATTTCTTAACGGGGCGGGTAATGGGTATTGTTTTTATACCCGCCCCGAATCACTCCCGCCCCGTACCCGATTGAATCGGGTATGGGGGAGGGGATTTCTTAACCGGACCGGGACGAGGGAAGGCATACTCGCCCCGAACCCGCCCCATTGCCATTCCTAGAAGGAATCGCATAGCTAAGGAGTAGCCACGTGCATGTCACATATGCCATATGGTGCCATAGTTTATGGCACGTGTGGTGTTAGAAGGGGACTCAGGCCTCATGAGGTTCATTTGACACGATACCACTAGAGTTACGTAGCATAGGCAACGAAGCGATATAGATATCACTATTTTAATGTAATTCTTTTTCATTCTTTTCCCGCTCATTATGTCTTCCCTCTATAAGTAGGGGAAGGGATGGCTGTAACAGAAGAACTCAATCTCAATTACAAAATTTTATTCCTCTCTAAAATCTGTTCTATCACTACTATTAGATCAGATTATTATTCATTTGTTCTACGTCTAGTTCTGTCATTCCCATAATCCCATGTTTAAGGAAAGAAAGTGCTAAATGCTACCCATCACATTTTCTAGTCTTCTCGAATTATTTTCTTAGTATTGGTGGCAAATATGTCATTCTAGTCATCCCCTACAATGGAATATTCTTGTTCAAACTTTGTCTCCACAATGAATTGTGCCAGATGCTCGATCAAGTTTGTGATTGTTTTTGCACTTTTAAGTTTAGACGAGAAATGTTTCTTTTTATAGACATTATGCAGGATTCATAAGGTTTTTAATAGTGTCTTGTCGATCTTTCATTTAATAAAATCAATTTCTCTGTACATTAAAATAATACGATAAAAAGAAAAAAGAATGAAAGATAAATTGTACCTTGTGGACGTGTGACCAAGAATAAAAATTTCTTTCACATCAAAATGGTATTTCGAGCACCTTTTTTTTCAATATGAATTTTGGAATGTTTTAAGAATTTATGTTGGGACAAAATCTTATGGTCACTTAGCATTGGATGTGGATGATGTCACCATCATATTTGATAAGAAAATCCTAGCCGTGAAATCATCCATATTTCTTTATTATTATTTACATAATTATTGGGGGAAAAAAAAGAAAAGAAAGAAAGAAAAAAAAATCTTTACTTAATAATAACTAAAATAATTTACTACTATATTTGATATTATTATTTATAAAAATCCTAACAAGTTTTGAGTTATTCTCATGTTGTTATGGTTTTACAATCTGTAATTTCTTTCTTTTTTTAATTAAAAATGGGGAGGATGGGTGGGAATTAATGGGAAATGATGTAACTCGAATTCGAGTGAAAACTTCAAGAAAGAATATACTCCACCATTGAGTTATCTCTTTGGCCGCACATATGTACAAGTCTCTAATATTCAGTGTATTGTAGGCCACAACCACATGTGACACAAGATGAGATCATGCACAAAGATCGGGTGCAATTTTAGTTGAAACATGCAAGAATAACCAACCCAATCGACTTGCTCTTTTTAGATTCCTTAGTATCAAGCGACAAAGAAAGAAAATGAAGGGTCAGTGTCTCTTCATCCTCAAAAAATTCATACCTTATCGTATCTATAGAGAAATCTAAACACGATCACGTGATAGCATTAATAAATATATGCAAAACCTAGCTGAAATATTTATGTACATCCAAGTTCACGATCTATGCTCCTTTGAATATATCCGTCAAGAATGAATAAAAAGAAAAGATAAAAGAATGTTGATCTGGCTCTTCAGTCTCAAATCAGATTCTACAACAGAAAAATGTTCATTGTATATCAGGTCGAGACGCCCCGTTTAAGATAAACCAATTAACCATCATGTCATGTGCTAGTGCAATTGCCACTTGAAACCTGCCAATTAATTTCCTTATATGTGCAGTTTAGTATTAAATGAAAATATGTTGTCATAAGTGTTTGGTCTGGTTATTTCTCCGTGGATTTCTTTATTTGCTAATCTTTTCTTAATCCTTGTTTAACCTTTTCTCGAACCCGTTGTTTTCATTTGCGTAAGCAAATTCAGAGCAATTATGTTTCAATAGTCGGATAGTTACTACTCGTCATCCCGCAAAAAAATCCATTTTTATTTTTAACTTAGAGAGTAATCAATTGTTGTTGAAATTGTACAATTTAAAAATATAATTTCTAATATACTATTTCATTTACCTAATATATCACTTTAATTATTTTTTTTCATTGATTAATAATATATAGTAAATAAGGAGTATAATAGAACACTAAAAGATTTACTAAGAAAAGTGGCTAGAATTTGAGATGGACTAAAAAAAGAATAGAGAAGTGTATTTGCGGGATGGGGGAAATATATTCTCTTCTCTCTCCTTTTATTTCTTTTTTTTTTTTAATGAGAGAATATGAACTGGAAAATAAAAGATTTAAGAAAAAGTAATAAAAACACCTTTAGAAGAATTTTCATGACCGACAATTTTCTATTACTAGTTTACATTCATCTTTGTGTTTCTTGGAATTGCTCCGTCATATAATCAACACAAGGTTTCACACTTTTGTTTTTCCCCCTAAATTAGACTCAACCATTCATGTTAATTATCCTTTTCTTTAAAAACAAAACACAATGGTGCCCCCCACCCCCACCCCCACCCCCACCCCCACCCCCCCCCAAAAAAAAAAAAAGAAAAAAAGAACAACACAAAATGTGATGTTACTATTGAGCGTGCATACATGTTCCCGATCTGTTGCGTGCTTTTTTCTTATTATATTCTCAAAAATCACAAATTAAATCTGGGCAAATATATTAATTGGACTGAAGTTTAGACCTTGTTTGATCCTCTTTAAATTTTCTCTTTATAAATTCACCTACCATGATTTAATTGTTAATTTGACAACTACTTAATAATCACCATACATTTCAAACTTCAATTAAATCTCCACCACTCATTTCAACTCTTTATAAATTCACTTTATAACTTGAAAATTTAAATAGCTTCAAACAAGCCCTTAAATTATTTCTTATTATCCCTTTTATTTTTAAATTTAAAAATTACATTTAGTTTATTAACATTGTTAATCTTATTATTATATATTCCTATCTTTCTATCAAACTTGCATTGAACACAACTGAGCTTTCTTGCTTAAGTAACTAAGATTTTATGCAGATACCTTAGTGCTTGTTTAATCCTCTTTTAATATATCTCTTTATAAATTATCTACTACTGATTTGACTATTGATTTGACAATTACTCATTTATAATTATAAATTTCAAATTTCTATTAAATTTATATCTCTCATTTCACCAACTTATAATTTCTCTTTATAAGTCACTTTAAAAAAGAGAATCAAACATCCTCTTAACCAGCAATCCAGCTCTAAGTTGGGAAAGACATTTTATTCGCACTTGCTGTGGATGCTCGGAAGCATCAAGTTTGTCTAATATTTTTGTTATTTCTAGTCAGTGTGGTTTGTATTTTTGACACACATTGGCCTAAAAATAAAATGAAAATATTATTGGCGTGCCTTTAATTGAGGGCATGTTCTTCGGTGATTATTTTGAGGGCGAAAATTTTTTTTTTTATGAGCAATTTGTGACTGGCGAATAAAGCTGAAAAGTCAAATATTTTAAACTAAAAATAAAAGAGAGTTATATTCGCACTATATTTTTTTACTAAACATGTCACACACTAATTATATTCAATATACTTCATCTTTTCGAAATTTTAGA
>CAVNYN010284899.1:0-76763 GCA_963692815.1 Nyctanthes arbor-tristis | reverse complement strand
CTACACGACGCTCTTCCGATCTCTCCTAGGAATTTTAATATGTTATTTAGTTCATTTTCAGCTTTTTTATTTCTTGATAGGTTAAGGATTTGGACTTAGAATGTTTATAGGATTTTATTATAGAATGTTTACTTCACTGTTGCACTTATAGAATGTTTATATGTTAAGTGTTATAGAATGTTTATAGGATTTGGACTTAAGAATGTTTAAGTGTTATTTCTTAGAATGTTTTTGCAAACTTAACAAATAACAACATAGTAAAAGCTTGTTATAATTTGAAATAAAAATATTGTTTATAGGATTTGGACTTAGAATGTTTAAGTGTTATTTCTTAGAATGTTTTTGCAAACTTAACAAATAACAACATAGTAAAAGCTAGTTATAATTTGAAATAAAAATATTGTTTATATGATTTGGACTTAGAATGTTTAAGTGTTATTTCTTAGAATGTTTTTGCAAACTTAACAACATAGTAAAAGCTAGTTATAATTTGAAATAAAAATATTGTTTATAGGATTTGGACTTAGAATGTTTTTGCAAACTTAACAAAATAGTAAAAGCTAGTTATAATTTGAAATAAAAATATTCTTTTTGGTTCGTCATAAAATAAAACCCGTTGGCTTAATGGAGAAATTAATACACAATAACAAGATTTTCTACCTTCACCGTGTTGTTTGTACATTATTTTAAGTTCTTTATCCCCCATTTCTTCTATTTCGATAATGAATGTAGAACATCTGTAGAACTCTTTCAAGGAAGTTTTGTGATAAAGAAGCTTATTAGTAATTGCATCTTAACAGGCTTAAAAGATGTCTAATTAGTTATGTCAGAACAAGAGCATAATTCGGCTTCGGTACTTCCTATTTCGGTTGGAAGTGTTCCACTTCCAAAGGAGAACAACAATGCTTCGATATCTCCTCAAGACTGCTTGCAAGCTCCTGAAGATCAAGAAATGTTGGGGGCAAAGCAATGATGGAGCTCTTAGAAATGATGTAGACCATGTGGTGGATTTGTCTGATGATGGGGATAGTGACGAAAATAGAGGTAAAAAAAAAAAAAAGAAATTGCGCTCTATTGTGGGGAATCATTTCAAAAAAAAATGATTAAAGGTCGAGAAAGGGTTGTATGTCATTATGGTAAAAAATTCTTGGGGGTGAAACTAAGAATTGGACAAAATATTTGCACGTACATTTTAGAAGATATCCTTGCCGTAATCAAAAAGACGTTGGGCAAATGATGTTGAATATTAAAAAGGAAGTGGAAGGAACGGTGTCAATGACTACTTATGCTTTTGATCAAGAAGCTTGTAGGACGGCTCAGGCAAAAATGTTGATCTTGCATGAATATCCGCTATCAATGGTTGAACACATTGGCTTTAGATAATTTGTGCATGTCCTTCAACCACAGTTTAAATTTGTTAGTCGAAATACGGTGAAGAGCGATATTCTAAAGATTTATGATTGTGAAATGATGAAAATTATGTCTATGTTGGAGAAGAACAAGAGTAGGATTGCATTGACTACTAACATGTGGACATCAAATCAAAAGAAGGGATTCATGGCTCTCACTGCACATTTTAAAGATGATCGGTGGAGACTTCAGAGCCGAGTCATGAGGTATATTATTAAAAAAAGTATTTCAATTACTTTCTCTAATTTTGTAAGTTAGATAAATTTATGAGATAATGATTCCTTGCAGGTTCATTTATGTGCCCTGTCCACATACCGGGGAGGCTTTGGCTACTATCTTGATCAATACCCTATACCAGTGGAATTTAGATCGTAAGTTATCTACCTTCACTGTTGATAACTGTATGACTAATGATGTTATGATAAGGGAAATGAAAGATAGGCTTCCTAGAAACTCACTTTTGGTTGATGGTGAGTTATTTCATGTTCGTTGTTGTGCACATATTCTGAATTTAATTGTGAAAGATGGTATAAAAAATAGAAAAGAGTGTTGAGAATATTTGGGGTAGTGTTGCTTTTTGGTCGGCAGCACCAAAGCAGTTAAGGAGATTTGAATTAGGTGCTATCCAATTGAAAATTTCATGTGGTAAAAAGTTAACTCTTGATTGTGATACTAGGTGGAATTCAACCTTTCATATGCTATGCACTGCCATCTATTATATTGATGTGTTCCCTCGTTTGAGGCAACGAGAATCACAATACAAGACCTTGCCTTTTGAAAAAGATTGGAATTTGGCCAAACAAGTTTGTGAAAGTTAAAGAAGTTTTATGAAGTAACTGAATTGTTTTCTGGAACTAAGCATCATACGGCCAATCTTTTATTCACAAATGTTTGTGAAATTAAGTTGTCAATGTCTAATTGGATGGAATCTCAATATGTTGAAATTAGAGATATGGCATTGATGATGATTGAGAAGTTTAAGAAGTATTGGCGTGACATTCATGGGATATTGGCTATAGCTACTGTGCTGGATCCCAGGTATAAACTGAAGTTGGTAGAGTTTTATTACTCTAGAATTTTTGGTGCAGAGGACTCAAAAGACAAAGTTAAGAATCTTTCTGAAGTTTGTGAAAGATTGGTTTCGCATTATCAGGGCAAGGGAAAAGGAAATAGAAGTGCTAGTTTTGGTGTTTCACAGTCTTCTCGGTCATTGGGCCAAAATGAGGGGTCATCGGCAAATGATGATGATTTGCAAGACTATGACTTGTTTGTTTCTAGCATTGCAACAAATGAAACCAAAACTGAGCTTGAATTGTACCTGGAGGAAGCAGTAATACCAAGAACTCCTAACTTTGACATATTGGAGTGGTGGAAAGCTAATTCAAGCAAGTACCCTCTCTTGGCTAAAGTAGCTAGACATGTGTTGGCCATCCCAGTTTCCACCGTCGCTTTGGAGTCTGCTTTTAGTACGAGTGGTAGATTTGTGAGTCGACATAGGAGTCGACTTCATCATAAGACTTTAAAGGCTCTAATGTGCGCTTGAGATTGGTTGTGGGCTGATATTCATGGTAACTTATTCAGCTCAATTGCTTTTTTAATTGTTTTTAGTACTTAGAACTTAATTCCTTGTTGTGTTTTGGCTGTCAGAGGAGTCACTACCCACACATCCGTATAAAGGTTATTGTTCTTGTTGGAGTTTATGTACAAGGCCCAACAGTAATTGGGTCAGACCGTACATGGGCTCTAGAATCCTAATCAGATTAGGGTTGTGCTAGGTTTTTGTAAGAAACCTATAAATAGAGCACTTTAGGGTTTCGGATTACTACGACATTCACATACACATTCTTTATTAACTTGCTAGCACAAGATAATACAGAAACCCTAATCCCACTACGAAAAGTTCATGATCTTGGATTGTTCTTGCTCTGTGGATTACTATTAGAGGCTGGACGCTTGGACAGCTGTGGTGTGATTAGATAAACCGAAATTACTACTACGTTATAGGTAACTTTTTGATCATGAGTTCCATCTAAGAGCAAGTTTGATCCTGATGTAGGAATTATAGTTTTTATTTCTGCTGTGTATGTTGTCTATAATACCTTACAGTGGTATCAGAGACACCTTGCTTCTTGTTGGATTTCGTTATTTTATAACAATAATTATTATTGTTTCGTATCAATTTGATTTGTGGTAACTGTTGATAAAATTATTTATGAAATAATATATTCCAAATTTGATTTGGAATTATGTTGAAAATCTGATTTGATTCGTATTTTCCGAAAAAAAGGGATTAAACGGCGCTACTGTAGCTCCTTACCGCCAGAACAGTTCCAGCGGTCCAACGGTCCAGCAGTCAGGTACTGGAGATGGCCGCTACAACTGCTCTGCCGCCGCTGTGGCGTCACAACGCGCAGCAGCAGTAGCTCGTAGCAGCCTACTGCCGTTCGCTGCAACATCGAGCCTTGCTCCTGGAGTAGCTCCTGCTGGCTGTAGACGCCGCTCCAGAAGCAGCGTGGAGAGTAGAAGGCAGGCGCTGCTTCTGGTGGCGGCTGCTAGGGTTCCACCCTAGCCGCTGCTGCTTTTGGGGTGGGGGCTTTTGTGCAATTTCAGAAATTGCACAGAAAGCCCCCTTGTTTCTGAAGACGGAAGGGAAGCCCATGCAATTTCATAAATTTCATAGGCAGTCTCTTAAGTTTTGGAAATTTTGAGATTGGTCCCTAAGGTTTTTGAAATTTCAAAATCAGTCTCATCTTTTGAAATTTGACAAATTAGTCTTTGGGTTTTGAATTTAACATAAAAGTTTTGTAAAATTTTTTTCTTTATCAAATTGAGTCAAAATTTAAACTTTATAAAATTTGTTTTCTGACAAAAGTTATTTATTTATCTAAAAAAGTTAAATTTTGACTTAATTTAAAATTTGATTCTAAATCCTAGGACTTTCCAAACTTTTATTAAAGTATGACTTTGATACTAATAACAAAATAAAGAGTTATTTTGCTTGTCCCCTTTAATTAATAAAATTGGTTGATTAATTGGATCAATCATGATATTTTATTAATATGAAATTGATTAATTAATTTACTTCTTGTTTGGTTCCTTTTATTTGTCTAAAGTATTTAGACACCTATTGTCAACTACCACAAATATAGAAATTGATGTGTTTCTTAATAATAGATATTGATGAATGTTTGTGGATGATTACGAACTTGACCCATGTGTTTGGTTGAATGTATGGTATGTATGTTTAATTATCTTCTGTTATTCTTGTTGGGGCCTTCGAGCCGATTATTTAATTCAATTGGGCCAGCGTGACTATTATATGATTTTAGGCTTGATAGGTGGTTTATTAGGTTGTTTAATTTCTCCATACTAGTAGTTTATTATTTGTTTTATTATGTTAAAGTAATTATTTATGTTTGGTTTGTTAATTTATTGTAGGTACAAGGAAATAATAAAAAAATCAATTTCAGACGTATTTTGAAAGAATTTTGGAATTCAGGGACTAAGGCGTCATAAATCAAAACTTGAAGGGCTGAAAAGAACAAAATAAAAGATGCAATGCGGGTGCACTGTCTGCCCTCGTGTTGCTGAAAGCGAACAGAATGTGAAGGGCGGGCACCCTGCTCATCAATGCACCCGCCCTGGCCCCTGCGTGCGGATTTTTTGTTGATTTTCCTTGTTCCTATGAAACTCTTTTCATGGTAGCTTTTTGCACACGATTTTTACTAGTTTTCTTAGGATTTTTAGACTCTATTTAAGGGGTCACACCTTAGACATCTAGATGAGACATCTCCATATACAATTGATAGATTTTATTGCTCTTCAAAGACAAAAGTTAAGAGCAAGGTTTATTTCTTTCTTCCTCCAGTTCGAGGGGACGTTGTTGCTACTTCTTGCACTTAATCAATTACTTCTTGCGCTACTTCTTGCGCTTAAGAGCAAGGTTTATTTCTTTCTTCCTCCAGTTCAAGGGGACGTTGTTGTTACTTCTTGCGCTTAATTCTTACTCTTTTGTCGAATTGCTTGTGTTGTTCTATTTGTCATGCTTATGAATGTTGATTGTTTGATCTAGTTTAGGCCTACTACATTGAATGATTAATATTCTATTGCTAGATTTGGGAATTCAATCCTTAATTGTCGTTTCTTCTAATTTTCGTAGCAACTAATGATTGTTAATCATTAGGGATAACACAACCTAAGTTAAATAGATCGATCATGTGAATTTATTGCTTAGATCAACTTATTTTCCTAATTCTTCATGCAATCGTTGTTCTAAATCCAAGGAGCTTATTCTAGGTTGTCTAAACGATTAGGTTTAATTGAATAGTTTAATTTGATTAGATATAATTAAGGGAAAATCTGGGTAGCAGAACTATTTGTTGCCTAGAGTTGATAGTTTTGCAAGAAAGTAGGAACAACGCTACAATTGATTACTATCTTTTATGTGAAGTGCACAACTGAAACCAATAACTGGAGTTAGCAGTCATGTTTCATCTATCTACTTGTGTTTTAATTGTTTTATTCTTTCATTTTTATTAATTCTAATTCAATTTTTAGGAATTGTCCTAACACTTATAATCTTGGTTGGAGGGATCACCCCAATTTAAGCTATGGAGGGAATCATCCCTAGGATTTCTTCCCTACTAGGCAACCAGGACAATTCCTACCATGACTGCTAAAAACAATTAAATTAGAATTAATAAAAATGAAAGAATAAAACAATTAAAACACAAGTAGAAAGATCAAACATGACTGCTAACTCCACTCATTGGTTTCAGTTGTGCACTTCACATAAAAGATAGTAATCAATTGTAGTGTTGTTCCTACTTTCTTCCAAAACTATCAACTCTAGGCAACAAATAGTTCTACTACCCAGATTTTACCTTAATTATATCTAATCAAATTAAACTCTTCAATTAGACCTAATCGTTTAGACAACCTAGAATAAGCTCCCTGGATTTAGAACAACAATTGTATGAAGAATTAGGAAAATAAGTTGATCTAAGCAATAAATTCACATGATCGATCTATTTAACTTAGGTTGTGTTATCCCTAACGATTAACAATCATTAGTTGCTACGAAAATTAGGAGAAACAACAATTAAGGATTGAATTCCAAAATCTAGCAATAGAACATTAATTATTTAATGTAGTAGGCCTAAACTAGATCAAACAATCAACATTCATAAGCATGACAAATAGAACAACACAAGCAATTCAACAAAAGAGTAAGAATCAACGTTACTGTAATTGATTGATTAAGCGCAAGAAGTAGCAACGTCCCCTTGAACCGGAGAAAGAAAGAAATAAATCTTGCTCTTAACTTTTGTCTTTGAAGAGCAATAAAATCTATCAATTGTATATGGAGATGTCTCATCTAGATGTCTAAGGTGTGACCCCTTAAATAGAGTCTAACAATCCTAAGAAAACTAGTGAAAATCTTGTGCAAAAAGCTACCATGAAAAGAGTTTCACAGGAACAAGGAATATCAACAAAAAATCCGCGCACAGGGGCCAAGGCGGGTGCACTGATGATTAGGGCGCCCGCCCTGCACATTCTGTTCGTTTTCAGCAACACGAGGGTGGGTGCACTGATCAGACAGTGCACCCGCACTGTATCTTTTGTTTTGTTCTTTTTAGCCCTCCAAGTTTTGATTTCTGACGCCTTAGTCCCTGAACTCCAAAATTCTTTCAAAATACGTCTGAAATTGATTCTTTTTTATTATTTCGTAGAACCTACAATAAATTAACAAACCAAACATAAATAATTACTTTAACATAATAAAAACACATAGGAAACTACTAGTATCGAGAAATTAAACAACCTAATAAACCACCTATCAAGGCCTACGAACCAATTGTTTTAAATTTTATTTTGGGCCTGCGTGTCTAAATTTTGGCGACTTTGCCAACTAGTATAGGATATAGGTTGGAGGTAAACCACAAAACGACAGGTAGTATACGATATAGGTTGGAGCAGAAAATGGAGATCGCTACATTTAGCATTCGATGATTGAATGCAATGTCCCCTAGGAGTTGACCAACTAGTCTTCTTCATGGCTCGAGAAGACTAGATAGATACTGTCCATAATCATCCACTCATATTTATTGGGTATTGTTGATTGCATATGTGATGTTATTTTAATACGTAATTGTGATGTTGATGAGACCAATCCCCTATAAGATATTAAATTCATATTAATTGTTAATATTTGCCTTCCACTGTTATAGTGAAAACCAGAGTTCATTATCGATGTTAGCTTGTTGCGTAACTTAAGGCTGCTCGCTCGTGAATATGTTTATCACTATGAAACATATGATGTTTCTGAACAGTTGGTCGAATTTAGCTAAAGTTTTATTTCTTGTTGAGTGATCATGACTCAAGGAAATAAGATTTTAGAGGCGTGTCAAGTAAATACATAAGATGTATATGATAATTAGTTAACTACTTGATGATCTAGGAGTCACATGAAGATATGATTGATAAAGTATCTACCTGAATGTTTTATTAGGGCTTGTTGAGTAACTCAAGGTTTTAGCAAAACAAACGGGGTCCTAGCCTACTGAAAAATGAAAATGTTTCATTAATTAATGTTAATAGGATCATTAATTCAGTGGGAGTATAATTAATTTAATAAAAGTTCATGTTAAATTAATTTATTGTATTTATTAATTGTTCTATATTTTGTCATTTCAGTTTATTGAATAATGAGTAATCACATTAACTTGAGAGGCATACTTGATGCCAACAAACTTACCGGGTAAAATTTTTTGGACTGGCACCACAATTTGAGAATAGTTCTCAGGCATGAAAAAATTGCATATGTTCTTAACAGCTGATACCGGAAATTCCTAATGAGGAAGCTACTCGAAACAGTTGGAGGCATACAATCGTCATATAGATGACGATAATATTGCAACATGTGTGATGCTGGCAGCTATGTCTCCTGAGTTGCAAAAGCAACACGAGGGTATGGATGCTTATACCATGATATTTCATCTCAAAGAGTTATATGATGAACAGTCTCGCACTGAAAGGTATGAAAAATCTAAAAATCTATTCAAGGCTGTAATGGCAGAAGGTTCTTCAGTTAGTGCTCATGTACTGAAGATGATTGGCTACATTGAAAAATTAGGCCAATTAGGAGTTGCTATGGACCATGAACTAAGTATTGACTTGATTCTTCAATCGCTCCCTAATAGCTATTCACAGTTTATTATGAACTTCAATATGAACAAGATTGAATGTACCCTACCCGAGCTATTAAACATGTTGAAGACTGTTGAGCCTAATGTAAACAAAGTACAGGGGCAAGTCTTGGCTATAGACTCCTCAAAGGGCACTAAGAGGAAGTCTAAAAAGATCTTTAAGAAAGGTTCCAAAAAGGCCAAAGGCGTTGGGAAAACAGTTAAGCATGATAAGAACAAATCTCAGGCCGATGCTACATGCTACCATTGTGGAGGCAAAGGGCATTGGAAAAGGAATTGCAAGACTTACCTCGCTACTTTCAAGGGGAAGAAGTCTACTGAGACTTCTACTTCAAGTAATTATTTTATCGAGGTTAATATGACTACTTCTTCAGTTTCTTAGGTATTAGATACCAGATGAGGATCCTATATTTGTACAAATATGCAGGGGCTAAAGAACAGCAGACCATTGCGAAGGGGTGAAGTGGAGCTACGTGTTGGGAATGGAGCAAAAGTTACTGCCTTAGCCGTAGGAACACATTATTTATCATTGCCCTTGGGCTTTGTTTTAGAATTAAAAGACTGCTATTATGTTCCTGCTATTACCAAAAACATTAATTCCATTTCATGTTTGGACATAGATAGTTTTTTCATTGATATTAAGAATAAACGTTGTTCTTTATATCTCAATAATGTGTTTTATGGTTGTGGAAATTTGTTCAGTGGCATTTACATTCTTGACATGAAGCATCCTATAATGAGTATAGAATGCAAAAGGCATAAAATTGATGATCGTGTTAATAACTCATACCTTTGGCATTGCAGACTTGGTCATATAAATGAAAAACGTATTACCAAGTTATATAAAGATGGATACTTAGACTCAAGTGATTATAAATCATTTGATATGTGCGAATCATGCCTTTTAGGCAAGATGACCAAATCTTTCTTTACTGGAAAAGGAGAAAGAGCTACAGACTTACTGACACTTGTACATATAGATGTATGTGGGTCAATGTCTATAAATGCTAGAGGGGGTTTTTCCTACTTCATTACATTCATTGATGACCATTCTAGATGTGGTTTTGTGTACATGGTGAAGTTTAAGCATGAAGCTCTTGAAAAGTTCAAGGAATTCAAGCAGGAGGTGGAAAAGCAAACTGGAAAAAATATTCTAACACTAAGATCTGATCGAGGTGGAGAATATTTGAAAGGAGAGTTTTTAGATTATCTGAAAGAGAATGGGATTCTCTCACAATGGACTCCACCATATACACCACAGCACAATGGTGTATCTGAAAGGAGAAATCGCACGCTATTAGATATGGTGCAATCCGCCTATGCGTCGCCTAAGCGAACTTTTTAGAACATTAATAAAAATTATGTGCCACATGAGTATCAAAAAAATTAAAAAAAAAAGTATGCATGTGATTATCATTAAATAAATTGTACCACATAAGCGTATCACTTATTCATGTTTCTCAAAAATCATCCTATAATTGAAAAGTCAACAAATTGAGAAAGGAAAAAGATAGTCTATAGTCCACAAATTTAATTCTGAGTATACAAATATTTCAAGGATGTTATCCACAAGACCATGCCTATAAATACCCTCCTTATCTCCTGTCTTCCACACAGCAGCTTTAAGCTTCGATCTAATTTGAAATTCAGTTTTTTGTCAAGTGTTTTTAGGTTATATACCAATCGAGGCTAAAATGGGTATCCGCAACTTTGTCCACGAGGTTAAAGCTAATGCTTCTCCCAAGAGGCTGTTCCAGGGTTTGATCACTAAAAACGTTGATGTAATCCCAAAAGTCAACCCGCATGTTAAGAGCATCGAGACTATTGGAGATGGTGGAGTTGGAAGCGTCAAGAAGACAACATTTTCAGATGGTGAGTTTACATATCTTGTCTAGTAATATCTAATCTCGTCTGCTAAACGTATGTATTGTATAGTTACTTTTTCCATATATCATAATGAGCATGTGTTATGTGACAGGAGCAAACTTAACGTACATGCATACCAGAATTGACAATCTCGACACTGAAAACTATGTGGCAAAGTTTACTCTATTCGAGGGGGAGTTGCTGGGAGACAAGTTAGAAAAGATATGTTACGAGATGAAATTTGAGGACTCAAAGGATGGAGGATGTGTAATCAAGGTCCCTGTTGAATATCGTAGTAAGGGTGACGTGGAACTCAAAGACGATGATATCAAAGCAGCCGGCATGGATGTAGCTTTGAAACTCTACAAGGAGGTCGGAGATTATCTTGCCGCCAATCCTCACGTTTGTGCTAAATAATTTTGTATTATCCCTTAACAAATTCGTCATCAAAGATATTGGAAGCATTTATACTTTCCCGTTTTCTGTTATTTCCGCTTGAGTGGTGGTGTTACCTAAATAAAGAACTATGTTCTACTTTTGTGTTAAAATTTGTTCTTCTTCCAATTGGAATACAGATTTCATAACAGTCAGATATGTCAACTTCATTTTCTCTATACTTCGGCCAAGCAATTGACAATGCACGATATGAAAATCCGTCTTTTCATTTTCTCATGTGATCACTAGAGAATGATTAAGTGCTGTGGAGTTTATACCGAGTACTAGTAACCTTGCAACAGAAATTACACTAAAGTTTAGACCCACAAGGTAATGGATTTCTTTGATCGCGATTAATAGAAATCGAAGAATAGGATCGACAATTCAAGGGTCAAGCACGTAACAAGTAGACTAGTCTAATTGCGGCATGCAGCGATGAAATTGATGAATCGACATATGCAGACAAAAATGATTTTCCTTCTTTTGACCCTATGTCCATTCATTTTTAAGATCACATCCCTTTGTTGACCCCAACTACTCTTCACGTGAAGCGTAATCTTTCAAGGTCTATTTATATTATCGTCCTAAAAAGATAATCAATTATTCTATTTTTATTCATTTCAAAAAGATAGTTCACTTACCATATTGAGTATATATTTAATTTTTCATTTTCATGTCCATAATTAATTATTGTTATTCAACTACATATAAATAGAGAGTATTTTAAACAATTAATGAGACACAAGGGTATACGTGGAAAATAAGGTAAAATTTAATGCTTCAAGTATATTAATCATTATTTCTTAATCTATGTGAAAATAACTACTAGACTATTTTTGTAAGACGGAGAAAGTATTTCTAGCTAGAAATTACGACAAAAACAGAAAACTTGACCATCTTTTTGCCTTAAATAACATGTTAACCTTTGGAAATATAAGTTTAATTCCTTATAATAATTGATCATATCAAACAAGAGAGGTCTGTATTACAATCGAACTGCACAAAAGATCAATATATAGATCATGCACTAGCTAGCTCGACGAGTATTGATTATGAAGACACCCTGTATATGTGGTGCATTGTCCTCTACTAGTTTTATATGGCCCTATGTGTATATAAAACTAGTAGAGGAGAATGTACCACATATATAAGGAGTGTCCCTATAAGGGAGACAACTGGTATCTCCGGATCAATATAGCTAGCGCAACAAGGAGAATGTACCACATATATAAGGAGTGTCTCTATAAGGGAGACAACCTGTATCTCCGGATCAAAATAGCTAGCGCAACAACCACGGCTTAATTTTTGGCTAAGTATCATATACAGAAGATGATAACATTATCTCTTCTTCCAAGAAATTATAACATCTGCACTTATTTTCTTGACTAATCATTTTCCTTTCAATTTTATATACAATATCTTTATGTCGCTTTCTCGACCTTAACCATCCTTCGTATGAAAGCAACCTTTCAAGTTCTTAGTTTTCTAGAATTGCTTCTATGAAAGCAACCTTTCAATTTCTTAGTTTTCTAGAATTGCTTGACCATGACTGACAAAAGCAAAAATATTCCACAGAGAAATTTGCCATGTAACTTGGAAAATCAACTAAGTACACAAATAATTTATGCAAAAAGAATGAATGGGATAATGTAAAGAAAATTGCGGGTCAATAATGGCATGCCAAATACCACCCTAAGTACCACCCTTCAGAATACCAATATTCAGCTTCTGTTTTCCGCACTGCTCTAAGCTTTCTTCTCAATTAGAACTCATTTCAGTTCTTATTTGAGTCTTCTTGTTGGGTTAAGAACATGGGTGTCTACCCTTCAATATACTAGTTGGGAGCACGTGTGTTATACGTCTAATGTAAGTGATTATCAATACCAATGTAATTGAAGTGGTAATAGTATTGTGAAAAATAGTGATATTAATGTTAAAGTAGCAGGTAAAATAAATAAGTTAAAACATAACATTGTGATGGCTTCGCCATGTCTAAATTTGTGATGGCTTCACCATGTCTAAATCAAGATCCATTTTTTCTCTACCCAGGGGATTAAACTGTATATTTTCTACAAGTGTTAATAACTGTTTATATATTTTTAAAGTCTAGAAGCAGTACAAATTGGAATTTCGTCTTTCTTTTCTTTTCTAGAAGCATCAATATTGTTTTCTTATTCACGGAACCCATGGAGGGGGGAAAAAGGGGAACGCGAAAAAATATTTAGTCAGAAAAATATAAATATATAGCAAGGTACAACCTTATAAGCCGCCCTTAATGGTGGTAACAATTGGGGAAAATGACAATAAACAGAAAAGAAGATAATAGATGGTCAATAATGGCGTGAAAATTAATTATTTTTTTAAGTTGCAGTATACCAATATTTAAATGACATTTATCTATGGGCTATACCCATATATAGTTAAATACCCTCTTCATCTTGTCTTCCACACAGCACTCTAAGCTTCGATCTTATTTGAAATTCAGTTTTTTGTCAAAGCGTTTTTAGGTTATACCAACCGAGGCTAAAATGGGTATCCACTAAAGAGAACAAGATTTGAGAAAAAGCTTAATTCTTTCATTCAACATTCACGTATTTGTACAAGGGAAAATTGGAGATAAGTCAAACTCCTAAAAGATTACAGCAAATAATTTATCACCTAGCAAACTTATCAATATAGTTACAACCAAAATCTGTACAGAATATTCTTGAGGAAAAATACAAATTTAATGCTACAACTAAAACATATAAATAAACTTTGTTTATTTCCTAATATGCCCCCTCAAGATGGAGCTTGATAGAACTCCAATCTTGCCACGAATTTGTGCGAATCTAGAGCCAGAGACAGGTTTTGTTAGGACATCCGCAAGTTGGTCAGCGGAAGATACATGAGACACGCGGAGAAGGCCAGCTTGAACTTTTTCCCAAACGAAGTGAAAATCCAAGGCCAGGTGTTTCATCCTTGAGTGGAAAACTGGGTTAGCGGACAAGTATGTGGCTCCAATGTTGTCACAGTAGATAACTGGCACAGAGTAGAGAGACACACCAATTTCTTGAAGCAAATTCTGAATCCAAGCTAGTTCTGCTGCTGTAGCCACAACGGCTCGATACTCTGCCTCAGTTGAGGATCGACCAATGGTTGCCTGCTTCTTAGAAGACCAGGATATGGGATTTGAACCAAGAAAAACAATGTAGGCATGTAGTGGATTTTCTATCATCGAGGTTCCCACCCCAATCTGCGTCAGAGAATGCATGAAGTGATAGCAGGGAATTTTTGTTCAAGAAAAGACCATGGTCAATAGTGCCTAAGAGGTAGCGTAGAAGATGTTTGACCAAAGCCCAATGGGTGGTGGTTGGTGAATGCATATATTGTGACAATTTGTTAACAGTGCATGAAACTTCTGGCCGTGTCAAGGATAAATATTGAAGACTTCCTAGAACGGACCTATATTCAAATGCACTAAGGAGAGGGTCACCAGTGGATATTGTCAAATTATTTGATGGGGACATGGGGCTGCCAACAGGTTTTGCCTGCAACATTTTTGTTCGATCGAGCAAGTCGAGAACATATTTGCGTTGTGATAGGAATAGACCACTTGAATGGTGAAGCACCTCCACTCCCAATAAATAGGATAGAGACCCTAAATCTTTGATGGAAAATCGTTGTGCTAAGGAGGATATCAAGGTGTTTAGAAGCTTAGAATTATTCCCTGTGAGTATGATCTCGTCGACATAAACCAACAGAAATAAGACGTAGGAAGCTTTTCGAAAGATGAAGAGGGAAGAGTCTGCTTGTGAACTGTAGAAACCAAAGGAGATAAGGAACTACTTTAAGGTTGTAAACCAGGCATGGGGTGCTTGTTTTAAGCTGTAAAGAGATTTCTTTAAATGGCAGACATAATGTGGGAATTGGGGGTCAACAAAACCTGGGGGTTGAGCTATGAAGACGTCCTCATCCAAGTGCCAATGAAGGAAAGCATTTTTGATATCCAGTTGGCGCAAAGGCTAGCCATTTGTAACTGCCAAGGAGAGGAAAATACGAATTGTAGTCGGCTTAATGACAGGGCTGAAGAGATCGGCATAATCCAGGCCTGGGCGTTGATGAAAACCCTTGGCCACCAAATGTGCTTTGTATCGGTCTATTGAGCCATCTACATGCCTTTTAATTCAATACACCCACTTGCAACCAATAATATTTTGGGTGGGTAATGGTGGAGTGAGGTCCCAAGTTCTATTACGAAGTAAAGCAGTGAATTCTTGGGACATAGCATCAAGCCATAGGGGATCTTGCATGGCTTTAGAGACACAACGGGGTTCAACCGGTATGGTGGATGAGATTGAGGCTTGGTAGTTGAATTTTTTTGAGGGGACGGTGATGTTATTTTTGCTTCGAGTCACCATGGGATGAACGTTGGTAGTGGGCGGTTGGGAAGAGTAGAACTTTGTTGCATGGAAGGATTATTTATAGTGGATTGATTGGGGGTTGGTAAATGTGGATTGCATGGGATCGAGGGAGATGTATGCACGGATGAACGAGAGGGATATGTTGGTAGGTGAAAAGGGGCTTGGATGTTGGGAATTTGATTGTTGGTGGATGGGGTCGTGGATAAGGGTTGTGGGTTGTTAGTGGATTGTGATATTGGTGGAGTATTAGTGGATGAGGATGTTGGTGATTGGATATGATTTGGAGGTGAAGAATCATTGTTTGTAGAGGTGGAAGTTGAGTGGGGATTATCATTCGGTGGAGAAGATGAGATAGACGAAGAATTATCCAAATGTGCGGGACTAGTTTGAGATGAAGTCGTCCGCATGTGATCTCTAAGACTAGTTGATCCATTGTTGTCGCCAAGCATAGGAAAAGATGACGAGATATTGGATTAGGAATGTTAATAGATAAGGGATGAGAGATGAGAGTCCTATCCTATGAAGAGGCTATGGACGGGTTAGTGTTGGAGTTCAATGGGGAGTAAGATGGCTGTTGAGAAGTGGGAACGGTAAAGGGAAAGAGAGTCTCAACAAAGTCAACACGTCTCGAGACATAAATGCGATTGGTAACGCGATTGAGACAGATGTAGGCACTTTGAGAGCTTGAGTAACCCAAAAAATACAAGGCTTGTGTTTTGGCTCAAGTTTATGCGAAGTATAAGGTTTGAGCCAAGGATAACACAAACAACTGAAAATATGTAATTTTGCAAAATTCAGTTTGGTGTTAAATAATTTTTCAAACGATGACTAATAATTGAAATTGATTTTAGGCATACGATTAATAAGGTATACTGTAGCAGCAAATGCGTATGGCCAAAGTTTTAATGGAACTGAAGAATGGTGTAATAATGTCATACTAGTTTCAACAATATGTCTATGTCGTCGTTCAGAATACCCATTGTGTTCAAGTGTATGAGGAGGAGTGGTAAAGTGGGTGATGCCAAGGAGGGAGAGAATTGGAGTGAGGGTTATGTATTCTCCACCATTGTCCGTGTAAAGACCGATAATTTTCTTTTGGAAATAATTTTCAACAAGTTCTTTAAAATGGACGAAGGTGTTGTGAACATCGGATTTTTTCTTTAGTGGGTATAGCCACACATATTTTGTAAAATGATCAACAAATATGATATAATATTTGTGACCATCAATAGACTCAATAGGTGAAGTGGGTGATGCCAAGGTGTAATAATGTCATACTAGTTTCAACAGAATGGTGTAATAATGTCATACTAGTTTAAACAATATGTCTATGTCGTCATTCAGAATACCCATTGTGTTCAGGTGTATGGGGAGGAGTGGTAAAGTGGGTGATGCTAAGGAGGGAGAGAATTGGAGTGAGGGTTATGTATTCTCCACCATTGTCCGTGTAAAGACCGATAATTTTCTTTTGGAAATAATTTTCAACAAGTTCTTTAAAATGGACGAAGGTGTTGTGAACATCGGATTTTTTCTTTAGTGGGTATAGCCACACATATTTTGTAAAATGATCAACAAATATGATATAATATTTGTGACCATCAATAGACTCAATAGGTGAAGTGGGTGATGCCAAGGTGTAATAATGTCATACTAGTTTCAACAGAATGGTGTAATAATGTCATACTAGTTTAAACAATATGTCTATGTCGTCATTCAGAATACCCATTGTGTTCAGGTGTATGGGGAGGAGTGGTAAAGTGGGTGATGCTAAGGAGGGAGAGAATTGGAGTGAGGGTTATGTATTCTCCACCATTGTCCGTGTAAAGACCGATAATTTTCTTTTGGAAATAATTTTCAACAAGTTCTTTAAAACGGACAAAGGTGTTGTGAACATCAGATTTTTTCTTTAGTGGGTATAGCCACACATATTTTGTAAAATGATCAACAAATATGATATAATATTTGTGACCATCAATAGACTCAATAGGTGACGTCCAAACATCCAAGTAAATTAGTTGTAATGGTTTATTGCTTCGAAGTGAGGAATTGTAAAAAGGTAACTTGTGAGCTTTATTGCTTTTGCATGATTACACATGAACGCGGTATGCTTATTTGACGACATAGATAATTGTTTGCTGGAAACTAGATGAGAGAGAATTTTAGTAGAAGGCTAGCCTAATCTATGGTGCCAAATATCAAAACTGGAACTGCTAACGGAAAAGGCAATAATGGATCTAGTCTTTGAAGATGGCCATGCGTAGACTCCGTCTGTAGCTGGTCCGTGCATAATTGGAGTTCCTGTCTGCAAGTATTTCACAACAAAACAACGCGGTGAGAATTCAATAGTGACATTATTTTGGACACAAAACTTGTAAGTAGAGATTAAATTTTTGTGTATAGCACGAACACATAAGACATTAGAAAGATTAAAATGAGATGATGGTGAAGAGAGCTTGGCATTTCCTGTGTGTGTTATTTTTAAACCTGAGCCATCACCGATGTGAACAGTGTCAGGGCCAGTGTATTCAGAGTGAAGAGATAGATTCTGAACATCAGAGGTGATGTGGTGGGATGCTTCTGAGTCAAGCAGTCACTCATTTGTAGGTGGGGATTGTTGAGTAGCAAGATAGGCAGAGGGAGCAAAGTTGTTGATTTGACTTGGGATGGTAGAAGAAGGACTTGAATTCGGCCAAGGAGTGTATCTGTATGAGGGGCAATTTCTGGCCGTGTGTCCCTGCTGGCAGCATAATTGACAGAATCCTTTATAATTATTTGGTCCTGAGCGGTGGCTATTGTGTTGCGAGAAAGAGCGGTTGTTATTTCTTGAGTTGGCTTGGAAACAAGATTGGTTTTGTCGATGGTTAGGATTGGTGGCTGATTTTGTGGATGAATTGGCTGTAATTGGTCCAGATGTGTTCAGTAGACTGATTTTTTGGGAGGTGTTTTGAAGTTGGGACTCACGAGTAACAAGCTTCTCGTGTAGTTCATCAAAAGTGATGAATGTGTCTCGAGCTCTAACGGCTTCGCATAATCCATTATATTCTGGCCCAAGCCCTCTAAATATGTGAAGAATGAGCTCATCTGAGTCAGGAGTCGAATTCATTAGGGAGATCGTCCACAATGCTCTTCACATTATGCATATATTCTGTGATTGATTAGTCACCCTTGTGAAGTTGGCCTAAACTGCTTTTCAATTGCATAATACGACCGCGAGACGGCTTTGCATAAGTGTTGTGTATTGTGGTCCATGCTTCTTTTGAAAACTTTGCAGCGGTAATAAATGATACAAGGTTTGGAGAAAGGGAGCTAACAATGGCATTCAGCAGTAATTTGTCTTGCCGAATCCACTTAGCAAATTCAGGATTGGGTATGGTTTCTTTCCCAGATGTGATAACTGGAGATGGACACAAGAGAGTTCCGTCCACAAATCCCAAGAGGTCATAGCCTACAAGAAGACTATGAATCTGAACAAACCATGCAGGGTAGGTTGTCGGCATGAGTTTGATAGGAAGTTGAGCTTGAGAGTTGATGATAATAAGAGGTGAGGGGATAACTGAGTCAGTTGGAGGAGTTGGGTCATTTGAGGAAGGAGAGTTGTCAGATGACATGTTGAATATGAAAGGGTCAAAGTCGTGAATGGAATTGGCCAGAGATCGGTTTTTCTCGTAAAAGGATTAGTGCTCTGATACCATAAAGAGAACAAGATTTGAGAAAAAGCTTAATTCTTTCATTTAACATTCACGTATTTGTTCAAGCGAAAAATGGAGATAAGTCAAACTCCTAAAATATTACAACAAATAATTTATCACCTAGTAAACTTATCAATATAGTTACAACCAAAATCTGTACAGAATATTCTTGAGGAAAAATACAAATTTAATGCTACAACTAAAACATATAAATAAACTTTGTTTATTTCCTAATATCCGCAACTTTGTCCATGAGGTTAAAGCTAATGCTTCTCCCAAGAGGCTGTTCCAGGGTTTGATCACTAAAAACGTTGATGTAATCCCAAAAGTCGCCCCCGCATGTTAAGAGCATAGAGACGATTGGAGATGGTGGAGTTGGAAGCGTCAAGAAGACAACATTTTCAGATGGTGAGTTTACATATCATGTCTACTAATATCTAATCTTGTGTGCTAAACATATTGTCTAGTTAGTTTTTCCATATAGCATAATGAGCATGCATTATGTGACAGGAGTAAACTTAACAAAGTTTACTCCATTTGAGGGGGAGTTGCTGGGAGACAAGTTAGAAAAGATATGTTACGAGATGAAATTTGAGGACTCAAAGGATGGAGGATGTGTAATCAAGGTCCCTGTTGAATATCGTAGTAAGGGTGATGTGGAACTCAAAGACGAGGATGTGAAAGCAGCCGGCATGGACGTAGCTTTGAATCTCTACAAGGAGGTCGGAGATTATCTTGCCGCCAATCCTCATGTTTGCTCCTAAATAATTACGTATTATCCCTCTAACAACTTTGTCATAACAAATATTGGAAGCATTTATACTTTTCCGTTTTCTGTATTTCCGCTTGAGTGGTGGTTTTACCTAAATAAAGAACTCTGTTCTATTTTTTTGTTAAAATTTGTTCTTCTTCTAGTTAGAATAAAGATCTCATAGCAATCAGAAATGTAACTTTGTTTTCTCCATACAAATATCGGCCAAACAAGTGACGATGCAAGATATGAAAAATACGTGTTTTCATTAATTAATATTCTGGGTTGATCAACAGAGAATGATCAAGTTAAATTCTAGGAGTTTCATACTTAGTACTAATATTGCAACACAAAGTTAAAAATTAGACTCACAAAATATAAGGTTATGCTACATGGACAAAACAATTTATAAAAATTCTAACAAAACTGACACATGACACGATCTTTTTTTAACACATAATATCACTTTTACATCAACACTAATCACACAAGCTACGTGTTAATTTTGTCAAATTTTTTGTCATTAACTTTGTCCAATTAAAATTATTCCAAAATATTAGATTCCTTCTTGTCGCGACTAATAGAAATTGAAGAATAGCATTGACAGTTTCAAGGGTCAACACGTGGCTAGTAGACTAGTCTACTGAGGTACCACAAGATTGCGGTAGCTATGAAATTGATGAGTCGACGTCTTTGGATTCAAGCGAACAAGACTTCTTTCTTTGACTCTTATGTCCAATTCATTTTTACCATAACTAAGGATATCTCCAATACCTTCTTTCTTTTTAAGATGTGTATTTCACTAAACAGAGAGTATCTTTAAATATAAAGAGTGATTTTCTTTAAACACTTTAAGAGCACTCTCTATTTTTTAATATTTGTTTTACTTTTTCCAACACAAATTTATACTACCCTCGTCCTATTTATCTTGTCTACTTTGTTTTATTTACACAAAGATTAAGAAAAGTATTGGTAAAGTAAATTTAAAAACTAATTTTCTAAAATACCCCTATTTACTTAAGTGTATGTAATCCAATGAACCTAGAAAATACCCTATATAATTAGGAGGAATAATTGTAAATGAATACTACCTCCGTCCCATAAAAATAGAGTATTGAACTTGGTATTCTTGACCAATCATGTATCCGTATGTAGATTCAAAGGCTCTAGTTTGTTATTTAATTTGGGCCTTGAATATCACATGTGATTTCTTGATTAGTCAGTACTCTTGGAGTACTAGAAATTTTTTTCATAAATATAGGCTCATATCAACTAATCTTGAGGATTAAGAATTGTACATGAATT
This sequence comes from Nyctanthes arbor-tristis, assembly GCA_963692815.1. Classification (NCBI taxonomy): domain Eukaryota; kingdom Viridiplantae; phylum Streptophyta; class Magnoliopsida; order Lamiales; family Oleaceae; genus Nyctanthes; species Nyctanthes arbor-tristis. Next base: position 55,696 of record CAVNYN010284899.1, on the reverse strand, counting down.
AATATGGTTGAAAATACAAAATTTACAATTAATTCCCTAATATACCCTATTCAAAACTAACTCAATTTAATGCACTACAAATTTTATTAGTAGTTGAACTAAAGGTATATTTGAAAAAGAAATTAATTGTTCAACTTCGTTTATATAAGTAGACTACAACGTGAAACAAATAAAAATAGAAATTAGGCCTATTTTTATGGGACGGAAATAGTATAAAAATAATACCAAATAAATAAATAAAACAAGGTAAGTGCGACAAATAAAAAAAGAAACATAGACAGGGTAAATGGGAAGGAGGTAGTAATTGTTGTCCTACTTTTAATTAATTGTCATTAGTATTTTAAAATTTTAATAGCCAATAGAATTAGAGATAGTTTGTATAAATCAAGAATTGACATATTGGAACTTGTAGCATTAAATTATATATTTGAGCTTATCTATTCAAATTTGGAATTTGAAGAGTCAAACCCACTATTTAAATAAAAATGTTAAATTAGAATATATTGGAGAAGATTTTTAAGCTTTTACTCTTTAAAATAGAGAGTAATCTAGATTTAAAGAGTTTATTAGAGTTGCTCTAATGATATAATGTCATGTGTATGCCACGCGCGAATAAGACTTGTTCTATTTTGAACTCTGTCCTTTCCCATTTGCCATAAATACTATATCATTCATCAAACTCTCCTCGCCCCAAAAAGATATTCTCCCTTTATTTTTATCCGCTGTCCCAAATTATATTCCCTAATCTTAAATAATTTTTTTTGTTTCCTAATATACTTTATTTATTGTGCATAATAATCAACAATAAAAAATAATTTAAGTGAAATATTAAATAAATCAAAGGGTATATTATGAAATATATTGTTAAATTATATATTACTAATAATATTAAATGATATTTTCTTAATCTATGTGAGAAATAAAAAGGGAATATCTTTGTAGGACGGAGGAAGTAACATTTTCTTGACACCAGCTACTCTTCAAATGAGTGTAATCTTTCAAGATCTTAGATTTCTGGATTTGTTTGATTATAAATGATTAATAAAGACGGCTATCATAGAAAAATTATCGCTTGACTTTTGGACTTTTGACAATTGACTAGAACTCAAAAAATATGGGAATGGTTTTTTTTTTTTTTTTTGAAAAAAGAATTACGGGAATGTTAATGATAGTTACATTTTATTTTTTCACACGCATCTACTCATACATACACAAACATATGGAATATTCCAACACCAGCTGTTAGTTTCTTATAGCGTTGTGGTTGGCGCCATTTTCATAACAACCAATTAAAATTTGCCCCCTATTAATGGCGGGTTAGTTATCTTTACAGAGCCCACATCCAAGTCAAATAGACGCTTCTAAGTTCTAACAAATAATCTAGCCTTAGACCATATTTTGGTGCCTCCAACCTATTTAATATGTGGTAATATTTTCTTATTCATGGTAGACATGGAATAAAATGTAAAAGAATATTTAATAAAAAAAATATAACTTTAGCAAAGTTCAAACTTCAAACACTGTAGACCGGCATTAATTTATGGTGATAAAAATTGGAAAAAGGATAATAAACTGAAAAAGGAAAAATAGATAGTCTATAGTGGCGTGCTAAGTTTAAAGCTCATGCTTCTCCCAAGAGGCTGTTCAAGGCTTTGATCACCGAAAATCAAGACGTTGTCCCAAAAGTCGGCCACTTTGTTAAGAAGATCGAGACAGTTGAAGGAGATGATGGGTCGGAAGTGTCAACAAGACAACCTTTACAGAATTTGTGTTTACATGTCATGATGTCTAATAATATCTAATCTTATATACTAAATACTTCATCCGTCCCATAAAGATAGTCTGGTATGTAATTTTATATAGATTAAGGATTAGTACGTAATGTGGTTAGAACATTTAATTTTATCTTATTTTTTCATATATACACATGTGACATTAATTATTTGAAATATTTTTAATGCATTGGTTGTTGAATAATAATAATTAATTTGGTGCACATATGAAAATAAAATATTAAATACATATTCAATATAGTAAGTGGACTATCTTATAATATAATAATTGTTTTTGTTTGTTTCCGTGAGATTACAATACGAAACTAATAGTAAATAGAGAGCATTCATTTTGTACTGACATGTGATTAGGAAAAAGAAATTCATGCATTTCATAATATTTTCTATATTATATTATATTATATATGAGGTCTTTGAGGGGAAAAAAAAAAGCTAATTATATCTGCACCACTTATTTTACTAAACACACTATATTTGTATTAATGTAAACATCCATAATCTTTATTACTTATTGCATTTAAGGCCCTAAAAGTTCTTGCTACATTTTTTATCAATTTTTTGATTTAATTATCCACTCATATTCTTAATGATAGAATATATTTAGAAAAATTTAATTTGTGTACCTTAAAATCATAATGAAAACATGTAGTTATATATCATTAGATATTAAATTTTTGCTTATTTAAAAATTTTAAATAATTCTCGCATTAAAATTTTTGGAATCAAAATATCATTCGTTACAAGATTTCATGATAATAAGATGTTAAAAACAAAAATATGACAAAAAATAAGTTAATTGTGTAAGTGTAAAGAATTAAAAATATAAAGGATGATCAGCATAATTAAAATGGGGTGTGGTTGGTAAAGAATGTGGTTTCAATACAACCCCCGTAAAAAAATGGGCCATTTTGTATCCCTAAATTTGTCATGGCTCCAACATCTCTGAATCAAGATGCATTTTTTCTCTACCCAGAGGATTGAACTGTACACTACAAGTTAATAAGTGTATATATATATATTTAAAGTCTAGAAGCAGTACAAATTGGAATTTGTCTTTCTTTTCTTTTCTAGAAGCATCAATTTTTTCTTATTCACGGCACCCATTGGGGAAAAAAATAAAAAATAAAGGGAACGTAAAAAAATATTTAGTCAGAAAAATATAAATATATAGCGAAGTACAACCTTGTAGGCCGCCGTTAATGGTGGTAAAAATTGGGAAAAATGACAACAAACTGAAAAGATAGTCTATAATGGCGTGCAAATTAATTAATTTTTTAAGTTGCAGTATACCAATATTTAAATGATGTTTATTTACGGGCTATACCTATAAATACCCTCTTCATCTCCTGTCTTCCACACAGCAGCTCTAAGCTTCGATCTTATTTGAAATTCAGCTTTTGTCAAGTGTTTTTAGATTATACCAATCGAGGCTAAAATGGGTATCCGCAACTTTGTCCACGAGGTTAAAGCTAATGCTTCTCCCAAGAGGCTGTTCCAGGGTTTGATCACTAAAAACAGCGAAGTTATCCCAAAAGCCGCCCCACATGTTAAGAGCATCGAGACAATTGGAGATGGTGGAGTTGGAAGCGTCAAGAAGGCAACTTTTTCAGATGGTAAGCTTACATATCATGTCTAGTAATATCTAGTCTCAAGTGCTAAACGTATTATATAGTTAGTTTTTCCATATATTATAATGAGCATGCTTTATGTGACAGGAGCAAACTTAACGTACATGCATACGAGAATTGACTATCTCGACACTGAAAACTACGTGGCAAAGTTTACTGTGTTCGAGGGGGAGTTGCTGGGAGACAAGTTAGAAAAGATATGTTACGACATGAAATTTGAGGACTCAAAGGATGGAGGATGTGTAATCAAGGTCCCTGTTGAATATCATAGTAAGGGCGATGTGGAACTCAAAGACGAGGATGTCAAAGCAGCCGGCATCGATGTAGCTTTGAAACTCTACAAGGATGTCGGAGATTATCTTGCCGCCAATCCTCACGTTTGTGCCTAAATAATTTTTGTCATCAAAGATACTAGAAAAATTTATACTTTCCCGTTTTCTTATATTTCTGCTTGAGTGGTTGTTTTACCTGAATAAAGAACTATGTTCTAGTTTTGTGTTAAAAATCGTTCTTCTTTCAATAGGAACAATCAGAAATATTAACCTCGTTTTTTCTACACCAACATCGGCCAAACAAGTGACAATGCATGATGTGAAAAATATGCCTCTTCATTTTCTGATGTGATCAACAGAGAATGGTCAAGTTCTGTGGAGTTTCATACTGAGTACTAAACTTGCAACACAAAGTTACACCAAAAATTAGACCCACAAAATAATGGATTTCTTGTTGTTGCGACCAATAGAAATCGAAGATTAGCATCGACAATTTCAAGGGTCAATATGTGGCAGGTAGAATAGTCTACTCAGGATATTTATTAATTTTCTGATATGATCAACAGAGAATGATCAAGTTCTGTGGAGTTTCGAAATTTGTTAAGGTAATAGATAAGGCTCTTGTTAAGCAGATAGATTGCTTACGTGAAAGAAATCTAATAAAAGCGACTCCCTTATTGGTAGAGCAGTTTTTCTTATATTTCCACCATATAAGCTCCTTAACAGAAGATAGATAAGATTCTGTAGTCGGATCGGTGGAATTTCGGCGTTACTAACTTTGCAAGAGAAATATGACTCTGAAAAATAACGTCCACAAGTCAAGTGTCGACACGTAGCAAGTAGACCAGTCTAATTACGGCATGCAGCGATGAAATTGATGAATCGACAAATATTAGGATGCAGACAAAAAGGATTTTCTTTTCTTTCTTTTGACTCTATGTTCATTCATTTTTACCAAACGACCGTTGCTATCCTTTTCTTGACGTCAGCTTCTCTTCATAAGAGCAAGATTAATATTAGGGAAAAAATTTAAAGAGAAAAAAATTAAGGGAAAAAATTAAAGAGAAAAAACTTATTTTCAAACAATATATAAAGAAAAAAAGTAGGAAGGAAATATGAATTGGACACATAACGGTATTTTATTGAATTAAAAAAAGAGTGAGAGTGGGTGAAAAATAATATTTTATTAGATTGTGAGAGAATAGGAGAAGAGAAAAAAACCCAAATGAGGGGCCAGTTATTTTGAGGGAGAAAAACTCGACCCCTCATTTGGGTTTTTTCCCCCCTCAAAATAACTTTTTCCCCTTCCCTTTCCATACATAATTTGATTTTGTTGATTTTTTTCCTCAACACTAACCATACTCTAAAAATGGTAACTTTCAAGGTCTAATTGTACTCTCTCTGTCTTTAAAAGATAGTCTATTATTTTATTTTTGTCTATCCCAAAAAGATAATCTACTTACCATATTAAGTATGTATTTAATTTTTCATTTGTATATGTGTCCATAATTAATTATATTATTAGTATTTAACTACTCATATATTGAAAGTATTTCAAATAATTAATGGGATATACAGATATATGTTGAAAAATAAAGTAAAATTTAATATTTCAACTATATTAACCATCGTTTCTTAATCTTTGTGAAAATAACAACTTGATTGTTTTTGTGGGATGCGTAGCCCGTGTCGGCCTGAAATTTTTTTTATAATTTAAATAGGAAGTTTTTTTTCTTTTTAATATATGCCTTTGGTGGAATTGAATTTTTCTCATTCTAGCCCGTGCTGAAAAAAATTCTAGATCCACCACTGGTGGGATGGAAGAAGTATTTCTAGCTAGAATATATTTTTTTTAATTGGAAATATATTTTTAAAAGCATCAAAGGATACAGACTCAAATCCTTGGACAGAGGATCAAACAGGCCAGACGCCCCAATGCGAAACAAAAAACAAACACAATCCATGACCCAACAACGAGGCCCACTGATCAAACCAAGGACAAACCCAACTGACCACAAGAGCAAAACAAAAAGAAAACAAATGGGCTTCAGGCCCACAAACCATAGCAAGACACCAACGCAAATCAGTTCACCGTCCCAATGTCTTCAGCCAAGCACTCCTTCAATCCTCATCCCCAGCACCAGCTCCTGGTTAAATCCGATCAAAGCGACCATGAGCTTTGGTTGCTAACGTAGATGCGATCGTGTTTTTTTCAAGTGTTCCAACACCAATTGGCGACCCAGAAACTTCCGAGGGAGAAATGGGTTTTGGTTTGAGACAATATGCATTTCTTGAGCAATGTCCGCCATAATGTGCAGCGGGATGCAATGAAAGTGTTCCTCCTCAAAGAATTCACAACTGCAAATCATATTAACCAGTTGTTGGCTATTGGCTAGAATGGGGAATGCAACTTTGCCATTATAAATAATGGAGGCTGCAAGAATATATAACTTGATGTAACTAACGGAGACCGCAATCATAGAAAAATTATAAATAATGTTATTTATTTAGACTGGAACCTTCAATTTAGTTGCCCTTTTTTATTGTCTGTCAAGTAAATTAATGCTAACATGTATTTATACATCTGCACTCATTATCAATGTAGTGATAACAACTAGACTGGAGACTCGTCTTCAATTTTGATAACTAGCATCACTCAAAAATTATCGCATGACTTTGGAGCTTGGACAATTGTCTAGAAATTAAGAATTACGCAATTACTAGCTAAAAGTCACACGGCTTGTCATTTTATAATTGTCAAATCTAGCATGTATGGAACTAAATAATACGCTCTATCCATCCCACAAAGATAGTTATATTTCTATTTTCACACAGATTAAGAAATATTCAATCAATATTATTGGAAAAGTAAAATCTAGGAGTATTTTCTTAATATACACTTTCATTTCCTAATTATTTCATTTGAATAATTCTATTTCGTTAATAACAATGCACATTAAATAAGGGTAAAATACATTTTAAAAGAATGAAAAAGGAAATATATGTGCCTATGTGTGGGGACGGAAGGAATAATCCCAAATTCAAAAACTTCAAGGCAATAATCACAAATGAATTTTTTTTTTTTAAAGGGAAGTAACTCTACTTGAAAATCTAAACTCGAGTTATAACTTTATTAGCTAATGTAAAAAAAAATACATACAACGGAGCAGGTTAAATTGATCACCCATCAGACGTCTGGCAAGATAATCCCACCAGATATACAGGTGACGAGTGATAATTAGACAATCAACATATGAGTTGTTCCATACAATTTGTCTCGCACATGAATTCTCAAATTATCACTCGCTAAATGTATATATGATGGAATAATCCCGCTAAACATCTTACGGCTGATCAAAATTGACGAAAAAGGGGGACTTAATAAATCTTACCTCCAGACAACCTTACAAAACAAAATAACAGTAACCAATTCAATAGCAAAAAAGAAATTTAAATTCCACTAGAACCCCAATTTTTTAAGTAGAAAAATAAATTGTAAAACCAATTAAAATGCAAATTGACGGTGTCTAAACAAAAACTAGACATGGTTCAAATCTTCTCATGTTCACCTCAATTATACTCTCTCATATTACATGTAAATCTCAACTTGTAAGTTGTACTATATAATCTTTAAGCTATACAAATTGTATATTTTGCTTCCTTATTTTGCTATTTTTGGGGAAGAAAGAAGGGAAAAAAGTAAGTCGTCGTAAGTACTTTTTTCTGCACATTTCTAAACTGAAATTTACTTTAAATTTTTTAGACCGTTCTTAAGCTATTGCCCCTCAACTTTAAGCGAACGGACTTACTGTTTCTTCTTGCAACCTGCTACGCAACGTACATATTTCAACCATATTGCAAAGATAAAATCTTAAATAATGTATTCAAATTAATTTTAATCCGATTGTATTTTTAATTAGACCTAATTAATTTAGATAAAAAGCTATTTATGAAACATAAACGACCCTCGTTTAACTTGAATTACAAAATATACCATATCAATCATTATTGCAAGCACACCAAGTCATTCACGGTGGGACCCAAAAATAGATGACAGATCAGAGGTGGTACAAAAATCCGATCTAAACTAGTTAAATATGATGCATTTGTCCTGAATGGTTACTGTTTTCGATTTTATTTTATTTTATTTTATTTTATTTTATTTTATTTTTTGAATGGTGGTCATTGTTATTATTATTATTATTATTATTATTATTATTATTATTATTATTATTATCACCATTATTTTGATCCATAGATCACGTCAAATCAAATAAAAAATTGTGATATACAAAAGTTCCTGGCACAATTGGGTATTCGGGTTGAAAATAAATGGAAATAGAAAGTCCCTGCAATTGGCAAATCACTGGACAATAAGAGCATCTCTAATGTAAAGTCAAGGTAGAATATTTTAGGTGTATATGTGTTAAAAAATATTATTATTATATTCAAAAAATCCTTTAATGCAACAATATCAATATTATATATTTGTCAAGTTATTATTAATAATTAAAAAAAAAAAAGAAATAGAGAGAAATTTATTGATTGGATAAATAAATGCTCGACATTGTTATGGAGAGTGTCATCTCCATGACAATGTCAAGCATTTAATGTGCCAAATAAATATTTTTTTATCAATTGTCAAATTATTCCATGACTATGACTATACATTGGAGATGTTCTAATAGCAACAATTTATTTGTGGACGGACAACAATTTTGGTCGATCGGTCTACTCTGAATTCATAATTCATCCCCCAATATGTCTAATATAGACTTACTACATAATTCATTTGACACCATAAATAGTATTAAATGGATACCATATAATATATCCCATTACCATAACTATGATTCATATGGCTAGCTACAAAGCACTTACCGTTTGACGGGTGGCATTAAACACAAAACAGTATGGATTATTATTGTGTAGTAAGTAGTAGTTAGTATTTCAACCTTGATGTAAGTGAAAGTCCATTATTATTATTATTATTATTATTTTGAAAGTAGAATTACAAATCAATATGTATCATAACAGCATAAATACACATAGATATTTATCTTATTAAAACATAGCGTTAAGAAAATCAACAATACAAACTCACATATAATGAAAATACATACTACAATAAAATGTAGAAAATGCCCCATATAAGAGAATCGAACCTAAGACTTCTAGGTCTCAGTATCTCAGCCTAACCTCCTAACCAAATGGGCTAGGCCTCATTGACAAATCCATTATTATTATTATTATTATTATTATTATTATTATTATTATTATTATTATTATTATTATTATTATTATTACATTGAACGAAATTATGCTTTACCAAATAAAAAAAGAATACATTTTACGAAAGGTCCCCAACCTTTCCAAGATACATCAATTTCATCCCTTTTTTCCACATTTGGGGTCTCCAACTTTTCACAAACTCTCAAAAAAGATCCCTATTAAATTACTAATATAATCCATCCATTTTAACCATTAAATGTAGACAAAATAATGACTTTACCCGTTTAATTTTTTTACCCAAAATCTTTCTCTATTTTCATTTTAATAAAATCAATGTCTGATAGTTGTAAAGACAATAAAATAGTCGGCTTATTCTCCCATCTTACTACTAGAAACTAGAGATAGCGGGGCACCGGTGTTACCATGGTTGAGATATTGGGCCGGTATATGAAAGGTGGTGTGGTAGAGAGATCACGTTTGTTCTTTGCTTACAGTAATTTTTTTTTTTTTTGCTTTTTTTGCCCTTTTAAATTTTAATTTTTCTTTATTTACTCGTAGAGGGTAAAATTGTCTTTTCGTCAACATACTGTCGAAATGGATAAATTCTTCAGTAGGAATGTTCTTTGAGAGTTTCTAAAGGCTGGGGCAATATCCCAGATTTAAAAAAAAAGGGAAATTTTTGCATTTCATCCCCAACCTTTGTTAATTTTAACAATTTCGTCCTCAACCTTTTTTTAAAGCATATAGGTCCCCAACCTTTGTCAAAAGTAACAATTTCATTCCCAACCTTTCAAAAATAAATACAAAAGGTCCCTACCGACAATTTTTATTCATTTTCACATTTATAAAATGACCATTTTACCCTTGTATAAAATAAACAACCGAACCATCATCTTTGCTCACCGGCCTGGTAGTTGAACCCGCTGAGGAGGCACGATTGACCGAAGGGCCAAAAGACCGACCAGGGCAAGCCGTGGCTTTCAACCAATCCCCGTAGCGATGTTCTCCTGGTTTCAATAGTTTAGCCGACTCCCATGTACAATCACATAAACGATGACCAATTAACCCACAAACATAATAAAAATCAGGCAACTTCTCATATTGCAAAGCCACTGTGACCTCCTCGTTCAAAGTTCCAATAAATATTCAAACACTCTGACACATGTAGACGAACCCTAACCCTAGGACAGTTTCCCTCATTATCCACAGCAAGTAAGTCACCTAACTGTTCTCCAATGACCCTTAAACCCGCTTCAGTAGCACATATCATTGGCAAATGAAGCACATGAATCCAGAAAGGTACCTGATTAAATTGCATGCGATCATAGTCTCCGGTGCCCGTACGTTGAACGAGATAAAGAATTTACTTGTTGAACAACCAAGGACCACCCTGGAACACCCGCCTCGTATCAACGATATACTCAAAAGTGAAAGTGAAGCCCGTAGCCTCCACGTAGAAGTTCCGATCAGTTCTCCAAACTAGGCGCAGAGCCGACTTGAACCCCTCCTTGTTGGCTGACCGACTTCCAAGCATTTTCTCCACCAGTGATAATTGCATGCGATCTGCACTGCCTTCGAAACGATTGAATCAATCACCACATGTGGCTCATCCTCATCATCAAGATGAAGCCCCGTACACAAATCTGCAATCATGTTTGAATCCATAGAAACAATAACGACATTCGAATCCCTAAATAGAGCCCCACCGCCCACGCAATTGAGGTGGAAAAAACCTACACGATGACGGCTGGACAGAAACCCTAATCCTATTCTAGAGAGAAAAAATAGGGTAATGAAAAAAGTATATACAAATAAATATGTATAAGTGTATGAATGAGAAACCGGCTGAGAGATCAAAACAAATAATTAAAATTTATGTTTTTATTTGTATTATTTGTAAAACGGTCATTTTATAAAAATGAAAATGTATAAAAATTGTTGGTAGGGACCTTTTGTGTTTATTTTTGAAAGATTGGGGGACCTATATGCTTTAAAAAAAAGTTGGGGATGAAATTGTTACTTTTGACAAAGGCTGGCGACCTATATGCTTCAAAACAAAACTTGGGGACGAAATTGTTAAAATTAGCAAAGGTTAGGGACGAAATGCGAAAATTTCCCAAAAAAATGATAGCAAAAAGTACGAGGGCACGTAATTTAAAAAAAATGCTTATTTGAGTTAGATTACAAACGAAACAAATAGTAAATAGAGAGCATTCATTTTGTTCTCAACGTGTGATTTAAGGAGAAAAAAAAATCATTCCTTGGGTAATATTTTTTATATTATATATGACATCACATCTTTGAGTGAAAATTTGTTCAATTATTTTGTATCCTTAAATTTGTGCTTGCTCGACCACGTCCAAAACAAGGTACATTTTTTTTTCTCTACTCAAGGGTAGTCCAATTCAAACACTAGACATTTGGCAATATAACATTTGGCATATTCATAGTGAGACAGCTCACATGTGAGTTGTTCAATATGAGCATGTCACATAGTTATATCGCTAAATGTCTAGCGTTTGCACAAAATAAACCCAAGATGATTGAATTGTACATTCTCTACAAATGGTAGTTTAAGGTATAGATCGGAAGAGCTAGATGCAGAACGCAAATTGGACTTTCGTCTTGTCCTTTTCTCTCCTTTTCTTTTCTAGAAGCAATAATGTATTTTCTTATTCACAGCAGCCATAGAAGAAAAAATGTAAAAGAATATTTAATCAGAAAAATATAACTATAGAAAATAGATAGTATATCAATAAATATCAATGTTCTAAAAAGTGTAAAGCATGAAAGAGTGACGTCAATGTCGAGTACTGAGGCGTGGTAAAAGCGTCGTCAATATATGTGATAAAGTAAAGGTATCCATGTGATAAAAAAATAATAACAGTAAAAAAAGTATATATGTGATTATTATCCAATAAAATTGTACCACATAAGCATATCACTTATTTATGTTTTTCAAAAATCACCCTATAAATTGAAAAGTTGACAAATTTAAAAAGGAAAAAGATAGTCTATAGTGGCGTGCTAAATTTAATTTTGAGTATACAAATATTTCAAGGATGTGATCCACAAGACTATGCCTATAAATACCCTCTTCATCTTCTGTCTTTCACACAGCTCATAAGCTTGGATCTTATTTGAAATTAGGTATTTTGTTGAGTGCTTTTAGGTTATAACAATCGAGGCTAACATGGGTATCCACAACTTTTTCCACGAGGTTAAAGCTAATGCTTCTCCCAAGAGGCTGTTCAAGGCTTTGGTCACTGAAAATTACGATGTAATCCCAAAAGTTGCCCCAGAAATTAAGAGCATCGAGATAGTTGAAGGAGATGTAGGTGCAGCTGGAAGAGTCCAGAAAACATACTTTTCAGAAGGTAATTTTACATACCATGCCCAATAGTATGTAATCCTGTGTGCTAAACATGTTATATAGTCTTTTCATATCATAACGAGCATTTGTTATTTCATAGGGTCTGGCTACAAGTTCATGAAGACCAAAACTGACTTTCTCGACGCTGAAAACTACGTGGGCAAGTTCACTTTATTGGAGGGAGAGCCGCTGGGAGACAAGTTAGAAAAGATATGCTACGAGTTGAAATTCGAGGACTCAAAGGATGGAGGGTGTGTGGTTAAGATCACTAGTGAATTTCATACTAAGGGTGATGTGGAACTCAAAGATGAGGATATCAAAGCAGCCGGCATTGATCTAACTTTGCTAATCTACAAGAACGCTGGAGATTATCTTGCTGCCAATCCACACGTTTGCGCCTAGATAATTTCATATTATCCTTTGACAATTGTCTCATAAAAGATACAGTGGAGGCATTCATAGTTTCCCGTTTCGTGTATTTCTGCGTGAGTAATGGTTTTATCTAAATAAGGAACTATGTTCTACTTTTGTGTTAAAGTTTGTGTTAAAGTTTATTGTGTACCCGTGAACCGCACTCGTCTTTATCTCACACCGTCAAATTGCTCCAGTATTCGCAAAATTTTCTTCGATGTTTTCCTTTTATTTTTTTATTTTTAGATGGAAAGAGATCATATTACGGGTATTACTTATACTATTTTTCTTTACATATACGAAAATGATTAAATATTATATTCTTTTTACGATCGTGTTTTATCTTCTTGAACTACTTATATCATCTAGTATTATCATCCCGTGTAATGCACAGGTGACATAACGAGTTTCCTTATGAAAGCCAAATAATTTTAAAATTACTAACAAATATGTTATAAGTATTTGTATATTGTGGTTAAATAAAAATGAAGTAAATAAATAAATAAATAAATTGTGTTCTAATTTTAAAATGAAATGCCACTTTTTGTGGAGCTAAATTGATTGCAATTAGAAGTTTTTTGAAAATATATAAAAATTTAATTCATTGATTGGAAACGTTGGAATATTTATTAATTAGTTTTAATTTTAAATTAAATCAAATAAATAAAATAGATATAATTTTGGAAGCTATAAATGGTTTAAAATTCTATTAAATTAAGTTTAAGAGAGAGCTTGTAAAGAAAAAAATGAGTTTGAGAGATAGTTTTTTCAGTCTTTATATGGACATACATAGACAATTTGATTTTGTAAATTAGCCATATTAATGCTTACATCGAGATATTTGATTTAAGATCCAATTTGTGTATTTTTCGACTTAGGAATAATATGTAGAGAAAAATATTATGTAGTTAGAAAATATCTTAAATATATATATAAATATTTGACCTAATTTCATATCGATAATGCATAATTAATTTTACGGGCATATATGTAAATTGATAGTGGTGCACTTGTTAAAAGTATGAGTTAATTGTGGTATATTTATAACGTGATGTAGGAGTAAAAATTTGTGGTGAGAATATAATCACCCTTAATATATAGATTTTTATGTATTTGCTTTTTAGAGGGTAAATTTGAATTTTCATCAACATTTAACAGTTGAAACGGATAAATTCTTCAGTGGGAACTCCTTTGAGAGTTTCTTGGGGGACCCCAGATTTAAAAATAAATGTAATAGCAAAAAGTACGAGTGCAGGAAACCAAAAAAAAAAGTGCTTATTTCGGTTAGATTACAACAAGAAACAAGTAGTAAATATAGTGAAAATTTGTTCAATTATTTTGTAGCCCTAAATATGTGCTTGCTCCACCATGAATTTTCTAAAGAAATATATCGGACTTTGAATTCAGAACCCGATCTATTTCTATAGCCAGACCATGCTCCACCACCCTGCTCCACCACGTCTGAATCAAGATACAATTTTTCTCTACCCAAGAGGCAAGAGGTAGTGATGTTCAAATACTAGACGTTTGGAAGCGTTACATTTGGCGTGCCCACAATGAAACAACTCACAAGTGACTTGTTCAATATGAGCATGTCATATAATTATGCGGTTAGACGTCTAGCATTTCAACAAAATAAACCCAAAAGGATTGAATTGTGCATTTTCTCCAAATGTTAGTAATTGTATATATTTACAATCTAGAAGCATCATAAATTGGACTTCCGTCTTGTCTTTTCTTTTCTAGAAGCAATAATGTTCTCTTATTCGCAGCAGCCATAGAAGAAAAAATGTAAAAGAATATTTTCTCAGAAAAATATAACTAAAGAAAATATATAATATATCAATAAAAATTAATGTTTTAAAAAGTATAAAGTATGAAAGAATATCAATGCCAATGTCAAGTATTGAGTTTGGCCGCGCTTAAGTGCACCAATGTGTGATAAAAGCTTCGTCAATATGTGATAAAAGTATAAAGCGCGACAAAATATGAATGTTAAGTTACAAGTATAAGCGCCGCTACTCGAACTTTTTAGAACATCAATAAAAATTATGACACGAGTATAAAAAAAAATTATATAAAAAAAAGTATGTATGTGATTATCATCAAATAAAATTATGCCACATAAGCATATCACTTATTCATATTTTTGAAAAATCACCCGATAATTGAAAAGTCAACAAATTGAAAAAGGCCAAAAATAGTCTATAGTGGCGTGCTAAGTTTAATTTTGAGTTTACAAATAATTCAAGGATGTATGAATGTTTAGAGAGATTTCTTTATTCATCTCATTACTATCTTACAGAAATGAGTGGTAATCACATATATATATATATATACACACACACACACAGAGGTGACTGACTAAAACGGTAACTATTAACTAATTAGGTGGATAAAACTAACTAGCTAACTAATTAGTCTAAACTAACTGTTGACATGTAAATACAGAAAAACAATAGACAAAAATATTTACAAAGTATTCCACAGTTATCCGCAAGACTATGCCTATAAATACCCTCATCATCTTCTGTCTTTCACACAGCTCATAAGCTTGAATCTTATTTGATAACATGGGTATCCACAACTTTTTCCACGAGGTTAAAGCTAATGCTTCCCCCAAGAGGCTGTTCAAGGCTTTGGTCACTGAAAATTACGACGTAATCCCAAAAGTTGCCTCGCAAATTAAGAGCATCGAGATAGTTGAAGGAGATGTAGGTGCAGCTGGAAGAGTCCAGAAAACACACTTTTCAGAAGGTAATTTTACATATCACATCCAATAGTATGTAATCCTGTTTGCTAAACTTATTATATAGCCTTTTCATATCATAATGAACATGTGTTATTTGACAGGGGCTGGCTTCAAGCACATGAAGACCAGAACTGACTTTCTCGACACTAAAAATTACGTGGGCAAGTTCACTATATTGGAGGGAGACCTGCTCGGAGACAAGTTAGAAAAGATAAGCTACGAGTTGAAATTCGAGGACTCAAAGGATGGAGGATGTGTGATTAAGTTCACTGGCGAACTTCATACTAAGGGTGATGTGGAACTTACAGACGAGGATGTCAAAGCAGCCGGCATTGATCTAACTGTGATAATCTACAAGAACACTGGAGATTATCTTGCAGCCAATCCACACGTTTGCGCCTAAATAATTTCACATTATCCCTTGACAACTGTGTCATATAAGATAGTGGAAGCATTTATAGTTTCCCGTTTCTTGTATTTCTGCTTTATCTAAATAAGGAACTTTGTTCTACTTTTGTTTTGAAGTTTGTTCTTCTCCCAGTTGGAAAAAAGATTTCATAATAGTGAGAGATTTCAACTTCGTGTTTTCCACAATAACATTGAGTAAAATACTAGTCGAACTTATCAAACATTGGATGACGATGAAGGCTATGCAAAATATGAGTATGATCACATTTATTATTAACTTCACTTTCTGACGTAACCAAAAGAGAACGATCATGCTTTATAAACTTTCATCCTTATCGTGAAACACAAAGTTACACAAATGCCCTTGAATTTTTTGAAAATTTGCCTTCAATGGCACTACATTTTAAAACTTATTTCACTTACCATCAAACTTATAAGCAACATACCCGATTAGCTACTCAATTAGTACTCAAAGTAAAAAAATAATAATTCAAAAATGTGGAAAACAGATTTTACTATATAATTAACAGGCTCCATCATTAATATATGATACAATCAAATGATAAGTTTTCTATTAAAAAATAACCGATTAAAACAAGTTCAATGGAAATTAAAGTGGAATAATTTTTAAAGTACAATGACATGTAAGATAACTTTCGAAAAATATAGTGACAATCAAGATAAGTTTTAAGCATAATAGCATATGAAATCACTTTCGAAAAATTCAATAACATTTGATGAGATAACTAACTCACAAAGTGTTTCGATAGGACAATCTGACCCCGATCTAGCACATTATGGTATGGCACCAAATGTTGCCATATGGTCATATGACATGTATTGGGGCACCCCGCATGGGTAATCACAATCATGTGCCATGTATCGTCATATGACACAATATAATATCATACATATAGTGTTATATCATTTTTCATAAGACAACATCCATATCTCACGTTTGAGCATGCCAAGTGTGTCTGTTATCCTACCAGACGTGCGGCGTTTGAATGAGATTGGGCAACATCACCCGATTGCTTCAAAGCTCAACCATGATTACCCAACTCTTATTACTAAAAAAGAAAGCTCCACAAAAGGAAGAAGTTTGACTTCAAGAAATGTTCCTAGGTACTAATCAAAGGGGAGACACCGAGCACAAAGTCGAAGAAGCAAAAATGATGTCTCGCCATATGTTTGGCGGGAGATCGGGACAAGTTAAAAATGGGATTGCAAAAATCTTGTGTAGTTAAATATTTAATTAATAATGTCTCAAGGTTTGGATCTAAGATTTTCTTTAAGTAATTAAACGTGTTAATTTATACGTAGTGTATTCTCAATTCTTACTAGTCGAATTCAATATTCATCAATTTTGAATAAATGTATTAATGCATTAACTAAATATTCAGTATTTGAAAGATCTAAAAAATAAAAAAAAAAAGAAAGAAAGGATGTGTTTTCCTTCATGATTTGTGTTACTGTATTGCTTCATCTTGATATCCAAGCTCTCCTTTGGCCGTAATGGATTTTTTAATTGTTGCATCGAAAAATCGAATGGAGACAATTTGAAATTTGAAGTGTCAATACGCCAATATAGATGGGCTGCTATGGCAAGGGTGTGGCAGCCATGGAATTGATGAAATCGACATGTTAGGATACAGAGGAATAAGACATTCTTTATTTGACACTAATGTCCATTTATTTTTACCATTACTAGCCATCATATGTTTTTCTTGACCCCAACTAGTCTTCATATGATGGGTAATCTTTCGATGTCTAATGTTTCTATTCTAGCTAGAATAGCTTGATGTAACTAATGGAGACCGCAATCATAGATAAATTATCGCATGACTTTGGGGCTTGGATAGTTGAGTAGAAATCAAGAATTATATGGAGTTACTGGTTACATAATTTGTCGTTTCTAATGGTCAAGCATAGATCTAAAGAATTACCCCGAATTCAAAAACTTCAAGACAATAATCACAAAATCTTTTTTTTTTTCTTTTAAGAGAAGTAACTCTGCTCGAATATTCAAACCCAAGTTACAATTTTATTAATATAAAAAAATGCACAAAACCGCGCCCGGGGAGGGGGGGGGACGCAATGAACCTTACCTCCAAAAAACATTACAAAACAAAATAACTGTAACGCCTATCCAGAACTAGCACAAAATGAATTTAACTCGCACCACAACTCCCTAATTTTTTTAGTAGAAAAATGAATTCTAAAACAAATTATAATGCAAATTGATGGTGTCTAAACAAAAACTAGATACAGCTCATTCTCTTGTTCACATCAATTAGACTCTTCCGATATATTTACATTTAAATCTCAACTTGTAATATATAATGTTTAAGCTATACAAATTGAATATTTTTCTTCCACATTTTGCTATTCTTCTCGGGGAAGTAAAAATGGAAAAAGAGTAAGTCTTATTTTTTAACAATTTAGAAGCAGTACATAAGGTAGACTTTTCGTCTTTTCTTTCTAGAAGCAATCCTGTTCCCTTATTCAACGCAGCCGTAGAAGAAAAAATATAAAACAATAGTTACGTACTCAGAATATATAACTATAAAAAATATATAGTATATATCAATAAAAATTATGCCACATTATCTAGTAATATCACGAATAAAATTCTTTTATCAATAAAATAGTCACTCAAGCCTTGAATTTTTGACCCGAGTTCATAATAATAATAATCAATAAAATTGTGTCTCATGAGCATCACTTGTTAATGTCTCCCTATAACTATATCAAAGTTTAAAGCTTGCAGGCTGCCGTTATACTGATGGTAAAAATTAAATGACTACAAATAGGAAAAGGAAAAAAGATTTTCTACAGTGGCGGGTAAAATTTGATTCTAAGTTGGACTATTATACAAATAAAAAAATGGGATATGTTCCCCTTCATGATTTGTGTTACTATATTGCTTCATCTTGATATCCAAGCTCTCCTTTGGCCTTAACGGATTTTTTAATTGTCGCATTGAAAAATCAAATGGAGACAATTTGAAATTTGAAATGTCAATCCGCCGAATAGATATGGGCTGCTATGGAATTGATGAAATCGACATGTCAGGATAAAGAGGAATAAGGCTTAGGAAGTGTTTGATCATCTTTATCATTTCTCTTTATAATCACACATATCACTGATTTGACTATTAATCTGATAATTGTTCATCTATAACCACAACTTTCAAACTTATATTAAATCTACACCACTCATTTCACATCTTTATAATTTCTCTTTATAATTCAATTTGGATAAATAGCTTCAAACAACAACTTATTCTTTCCTTGACCACTTTACCAGCCATCATATGCTTTGCCTGACCCTAACTCTCTTCATATTAAGGTAATCTTTCAAGGCCTTATGTTTCTATTTTAGCTAGAACAGCTTGATGTAACTAACGGAGACTTGCAATCATAGAAAAATTATCGCATGATTTTAGGGCTTGGATAGTTGAGTAAAATCAAGAATTATACAGTTACTAATTACATGACTTGTCGTTTTATAGTCATCAAATCTAGCATATATGGAACTCAAAAATAATCCCAAATTCAAAAATTTCAAGACAATAATCAAAGAAACCTTTTTTTAAGGGAAGTAACTCAGCTCAAATATTCAAACTCATGTTACAATTTTATTAATATAAAAAAAATGCACACAGCCGGGGGAGGGGGCGGGGCACAATGAACCTCCAAGAAACATTACAAAACAAAATAATCTTATGCAAAACTAGCACAAAACGAATTTAATTCCCACCACAGCCCCCAGTTTTTTTGGTGTCCAAACAAAAACTAGATACCGCTCATTCTCTTGTTCACATCAATTAGACTCTTCTGATATTACATTTAAATCTCCACTTGTAATATATAATCATTAAGCTCTACAAATTGTATATTTTTCTTCCATATTTTGCTATTCTTAGGGAAGAAAAGGGGAAAAAGAGTAGGTCTTATTTTTTTACAATTTAGAAACAGTACATAAGTTAGACTTTTCGTCTTTTCTTTTCTAGAAGCAATACTGTTCCCTTATCCAAATCAGCCATAGAAGAAAATATGTAAAACAAGTTACTCAGAAATATACAACTATAAAAAATATATAGTATATATCAATAAAAATTATGCCACATTATCTATGTAATTATCACCAATAAAATTCTTTTATCAATAAAATAGTAACTCGAGCCTTGAATGTTCAACCCGAGTTACTACCGATGATGATGATGATAATAATAACAATCACAGATAAAATTGTGTCACATGAGCAGCACTTGTTCGTGTCTCCCAAGAATCACTGTATAAACTATATATCAAAGTTCGAAGCTTGCAGGCTGCCGTTATAATGCTGGTAAAAATTAAATGACAACAAATAGGAAAAGGAAGAAAGATTGTCTTTCAGTGGCGTGTTAAATTTGATTCTAAGTTGGACTGTACAAATATTTCAAGGATGTTAGTGTTACCCACAAGACAATACCTATAAATACCCTCTTCATCTTCTGTCTTTCACACAGCTCTAAAGCTTGCATCTTATAATTTGAAATTAGTTTTTTCTCTCGAGCGTTTTTAGGTTATACCCATTCAGTCTAACATGGGTATCCACAACTTTGTCTACGACGTTAAAGCTCATGCTTCTCCCAAGAGGCTGTTCAAGGCTTTGATCACTGAAAATTACGACGTTATTCCAAAAGTTGCCCCCTATATTAAGAGCATCGAGACAGTTGAAGGAGATGGCAGAGTCGGAAGCGTCCAAAAGACAAACTTTGCAGATGGTAAGTTTACATATCGTGTCCAGTAATATCTAATTTGTGTGCTAAACGTATTATATAGTTTTTCAATATCATAATGAGCATGTGTTATTTGACAGGGGAAAGCTTCAAGTACATGAAGACCAAAATCGACTTTCTCGACAGTGAAAACTATGTGGGCAAGTTCACTGTGATCGAGGGAGAGGCTTTGGGAGACAAGTTAGAAAAGATATGCTACCAGCTGAAATTCGAGGACTCAAAGGATGGGGGATGTGTTATTAAGGTCACTAGTGATTATCATACTAAGGGTGATGTGGAACTCAAAGATGAGGATGTCAAAACAGCCATTGATCAAGCTTTGACAATCTACAAGGAGACCGGAGATTATCTTGCTGCCAATCCTCACGTTTGCGCTTAAATAATTTCGTATTATCCCTTGACGACTTCTTCATCAAAGCAGTTATAGTTTCCCGTTTTATGTATTTCTATTTGAGTGGTGGTTTTAGCTAAATAAAGAATTGTGTTCTACTTTTGGGTTAAAGTTTGTTCTTCTCCCAACTGGAATAAAGATTTTATAGGAGTCAGAGATGTCAAGTTCGTTTTCTTTGTATTGATATCAACCAAACAAGTCATTGTTTGATAACGCAGGATATGCAAAATATGAGTTTCGCATTCATTATTAACTTCATTTTCTGATGTGATCAAGCTCCAATAAAAATGATGACAACAGATTGAAACCTACACTAGATCAATTGAACAGAGAGTGATCAAGCTCCATAATTTATCATCAAGATTTCATAAATTTGCAGAGAAAAATTTAATGTTGCTTTCTTTCTTTCAAACGACCATGCAAACATGCGAATATTCCAAGATACGAAAATTTGAGAAGATATATGAACTAAAACTGAATTAATTGAACAAGAATTCATCTAAAACTGCAGTTTTACTGGACTGATAGCAGCAGCATAGCAGAGCCATTACATTCAGTAAGCAGAAATCTCACAACTACTACTACTACTACTATGAACAAGTACCAGTAGACACAAGCTTATAAGCAAGGTAACAAGAAACACGAGCCGAGCTTCAGTTGTTTAACGTCTTGAAATCTTGGGTAAAGACCGGGTTAGATCAGTGAGTATACTAACAGTACAGAGTTCAGAAATTTGTGAGCTTGTAATAGCAGTTGTTTCCGCAAAGAAGGATCTGATAGCCTTTCTTACAGGGGCACTTGAACTGAAGAACCAGGGACTCCCCTTTTCTCTCCACCGACACGGCTTCCTCTGCAGGTTCATCAATTTCTGTCTCGCGTTCGTCCTGCAAGAGCTAACCGTACCACACCCTCATTAACGGGAGGAAGATTAATTCACAACACAAAATAAGCCAGATACTCGCACTGGCAGAGGAATTCAATCAGATTGAGATTCATAATATCTATCCTTTAAAACAGATAATAATGTAAAAGAAAACCCAACAACATGCAAGATCAGTGTCAAATATACACTTAGAACCCAGAAAATTTTGAGGATATGAATCAGATTCACCTTAAGAAACACAGAGGATACCATAGAAGAACTTAAAAGAATCCAAGTTTCCAACCTTAAAAGATAATCATGAAGATCGGAAGAGGATTGCAAGATTAATGTCAGATAGACATGAAAACACAGAGGAATTGAATCAATTAAAAGGAAAAAACTGAAAATAATGGAAACCTTGAGATTGTTTGCGGTGTTGTTATCTTCTGACCCGCTGTCTTCGGGTTGCTCTTCTTCTCCTTCATTCAGGACTTCATTCCACCAATGGCTCATCTCTTTCAGCCGTGCCTTCATTTTCTTAAGCCTCTGCAGAATTAACAGAAAAACCATTGACTTCCTTTTCATGAAGACGAAAACTATGAAATTCCCGAATTATATGACAAGAATTGCGTTGAAGAACAATTTAACCTTGGTATTAGGACTCTCCCTTCTGCCCAGTTCACGATTCCCTTCTCTGCAACTCGGAGACTGAGAAAACCTTCTCGATGCCGGTGGACGTGGCGGCGTGTTGGTGTTGGCCGCCACCTGAAAATTGGCAGCAGGAGTGGGATCAGATACCGTTCGGTAGAGGCCCGGACGAGAATGTGGGGCCGGCTCCACCGGAAATGGTGGAGTTTCTTGAATAGTATTCAATTTGGGGACCTCTTCCGATGGTGGGTTCAAGATTGGAGCCTGACCGGTGGACGAAGAGTAGATGGGCAAAGATGTGGTGCGGCGGAGTGGTGGAAAAGGGTGTGGAAGTGGGAGTTTAGTAAAGCCGGAGAACTGGTGGTTAGTCCCGGCTGCCCTGGCCGGAGATGGGAGGTGGAGATTGGGCCTCTTTGGAGATGGTTCTTGGAACAATGACGACGCCGAAGACTGTCTTTTGCCGGAGCAGGCGCCACAGTTGGTGCACTTTTCTGGTAAGCCACAGGAGTAGGGAATGGTGGCGTCGGGAGAGAGGTGTAGCATGGAGAGCCGATTGACGGCGCCGGGATCAAAGCCATTGTCTGTTTCTTGAATTTCTTGGAGGAAATCTGGCAGTTCTTGATCACTCATCTCTGTTTTTCTGCGTCTGTCAACTGAAAAAAACTGCGTTTTGAAAGCAAGGTGGCAATTTTTTTATACGAAACTGTCACGTGCCTGGTATCAGTTGATTTACTATGGAGTTTTCTAACTTTCTTTTAGTTAATAATAATAATAATCATAATAATAATTTACTAGTACACTTTCTTTCCAAAAAAACAAAATGTTAATAATAATTTACTAGCATACCGCTGTTTCTAATGGAAAGGAAATAAGATGGCAGTTGGAAGAGAGGGATTGAAAGGGAAGGAGCAATGGGAGAAGATGAACCTTTAGAAAGCTTTTCGAGGATAGACTTCTTTTTTTTTTTGAGTCAATTGGGGGACGAACATCTCCCTACCGTCGGTCATTTATTATCATCATCATCACCACCCCAAAATAAATGGTTCTGAATAACATTAACCACGGACAAATAATACTAAATGAAACCATCTCAACAATGATTTCTAAGAATCTTTTGTTTTTTTTTAAAAAATTATCTAATCCACTATAAAATGTAAGTTAAGATATAATAGTTAAAATTCCAGTGTGAAAGTTATCTATTATACTTCTGTTTCAAGTCATTTATTATTAAGAGCATTCAACTTTCTTGTTAGCTCTTTCAAAATTACGAGGCAAGAACTTCGTATTCGAAACAAAGGGAAATAAAGGATTGCCACCCGTAATTCGTAGATTAAATTTTATCGAATATAGAAAATCACTTTGCTAGAAGTGTTAGAACAAAATCAAATGATACTGTTACTAATCGAATGTGCACTTACGTGTAAAAAAAAGAGGGCATATCTCCATTATAGGCACACCGCCATCTTGTTTGCTCTTTTTATTTTTATTTTTTATTTTTTATTTTTTATTTTATGCTCTTTTTAAGTTTAGGAGCCTAGAACTTGGGTTTCAAAACAAAGGGAGATAAGGATTACCAACCGTAATTCATAAATTGACACATCAAGTTTTATCGAATAGAGACATCACTTTGCTAGAAGTGTCAAAGAAAATCCAATGATGCTAATATCATGCATTAGTGGAGCAACTTGGGAGCAAAATTGCTGCAACCGTTTAAGGTTAACCTGAATGCAATCATGTTCTGCTACAAGGCAGTAAAAATTACAGTGACTTCTCATTCTCCCTGTACGAAAGTTTGGATATTTCAAAATCTTGCAAATGGGGAAGCATGGAATTTTTGCCTAACCAAAGACACTTCTCCTAAGGAGAGATCAGAAGTGCCGAAATTCCGATGCTTTCCGTCAGCTACATTGATCAAGTGGAAGCCTTTACTTGGGAGCTGGTTGATCAGAAGAGTTTCTAGTTGGCAAGCGATGCTCTTCCCAGGTACCAAGAAATAAAGGAACGAGGCATTCTGCATTCCCTCTTTCAAGCGATGTGCTCGAACCCGACCCTCAAGATCATCAGTCTGAAGTTGAAATGTTCCAAATTTTTCATCAATATTGTGAGAGTTGGGATCTTTGTTTAAGAATAGAACTTCACCGAGTACAAACTTTGGATTAGAAGACAACCAAAAGAATAAGTTAAAGATTATATACCTCTCCTATATAGAGTTTCTGGTCAGGTCTAAGCATCACATACACGCTTGAAGCACCAATAGTTGATGGAGGTGGCTGTTCCCGAGCAGAAATTAGTACACATTTCAGTGCCGGAAGATCTGATGCATTCTTCTTCTTGTAGGCTTCTATTAGCCATTTCTGGCAGATTCTAATGACCGAGTCCTCTACTTCCATACGCAATTTTGCCACTGGGTCATCAATAACAGGATGGATGGCTTTTTTCCTTGTATCAGTTTGTTTACCAGTAGCTTTATCAAATCCACAAAAATCATCAGAAGCAGCTAACTGCTTCATCTTTGACTCATTTGTCCTCAATGGATCCTTATCTTGTCCATAAGCTGAATCATACAATTCCTCAGCTCTACGAATTAAAGCATCAGGAATCCCTTCTCTCTGAGCTGTTTCAAATGCAAGGCTTTCTCTGCAGATCCCATCAATCAATTTCCATGTTGGAATAGTACGATCATCAATACATTCTGTTCCCATAGCTTTATAGACAGCATTTTTTGTTCTCAGTGGCAAATCAAATATCCCATGCAAGTGGGTAGACACAATACCCAGGCAACCCTTTGCATCAAGAGTTTCTATTACACTGCCAGCAATACACGTTCCTTTTGCTGTTTCTGTCCCTCTGCAAATTTCATCTATAAGAACGAGACTCTTTGGAGTGGCTCCAGTGATAATAGAGCGAATCTCTGACATTTCAATCTGAGATATCGATACAGAGATAAAGATGAGAGATAAGCAGAATTTTCCATAATTGTAAATTTTGTATAAAAATACTGAATGGAGCTGCAAATCATGTATGCAGCCCTTGGCATAAACATAAGCAACTAATCCAGTGCCATTGAAGGAAAAAAACAGTATATCAACAAATATATGCAATCAACTGCACCACAGTTTCTAGCCATATTTTTAAAAATACTAGCAATAAGCAGCACCTTAAGGCAGGTCAGAAATAATAACCTGAAAGGAACTCTTTCCATCAACAGGGCTATCATAAGATTTCATGTGCAGCATAATTGAGTCAAAATGAGGAATCCAGGCTGATTCTGCGGGCACCATGAACCCGCATATTCCAAGTAATGCAGCAGCACAAATTGATCGCAACAAACTTGATTTACCACCTCCATTTGGTCCCGTCAAGAGAAACAGCGACCTCATATCAACTGTGTTCCTAATAGCACTATCATGTGCTGCATCAAACCAGTAAGGAGATAGCCCTGTTATCTTCATCACGTCAGCATCTTTATCCTGTATGTGTTCCACATGGACTTCATGAATTATTGACTGTATAAGATAAAGTGAACAAACGACAAATCACCAAAACAGCACACGCAGAAGTCATTCCAGAATGTTCTTATAGCTTTTAGGAAGGGCTTGAACATCTTGGTGCATGAAATCCAGCAAATATATAATCTATCCAGTTAGTGATTAGAAACACTCCAGCAGCAAACTCCACAAATACCATTCCCGAGAACAATTATATGCACGTGAACTAGAAAATTTCATAGCCTTCCTGCTTCTTTATGAAGGTTCTGTTGTTCAAGGCAGAACAGACTTAAGGAATGCTAATACCCAAAATGCTGAGAAAAATGAGGTTTACATGAGTGCCCCCATCATATACAACACGGGGCTGCAAGATAGCAATATTATATTCAACAGTTTGTATCAATGGGATACAAAACCCAAAAACATGTACAACCTTGAGAGAAATTATTCCAAGCAAAACATAACTGGTCAACTGTACATAATAATTAGTTCTTTTGTAAACTACCTTAGAACTCTGACGTCCGATGAGAGTCGGGAAAACCCATTTCCTTCTTCTCCCTTCACTAAAAAACAAAGTATATATTTCAGCAATTCATTTCAAATCACTAGTAAGCAAGCAGTACTAGAAACTAGGACAGGAAAGAAGGATCACAAGTAACCATGGCATATGGGATTTGGGAATTTCCTTGGCTGGAAACATTCTTGATTATATCTTAAAACAAGAAGCAAGTCTCAAAAGAACTCCATTAAAATGACATAGCTACCATTAAATATTTCTTCTAATAATTTCCAGTGCAACCAATCTAAGCACCTGGTAAGTTGGATAGCTATATGCACTTCATAATTTTCAACAAGCGGAGCACTTATAGAACTCAAGACCACCCAATCGCAAGCAATCTAGGATTGGATAACATTCGGTAACCACCTGAGGAGATCCAATGTGTTTGGAGACATATGATTTCATGTAAATTAAATAATAGAGTAGCTTCCTATTTCTTTTCTCATGGTTAGGCTGACTTCTTAAATTGTAGGGACTAAAAAGAAAAATTAACCTAAGTCGGCATATTTGGGCTGTATGGCAATCTGAGCCCATTATTCTTCTAGTGATAGAAAATATGGTGTACTTCCCTTCACTATACATAAGCAAGAGCAAGATAGTACTTAAACGCAACCTCACGTGAGCAAATAATGCTTTCGCTATGACAAGCACCATTGAGGCAAAAACTAGGATGTTGATCTTTGTTTGTAGCTCAGTAGAAAGTCCTCTTAACAATTCTAACACCTTTGTTCTTGCTTTCTCACCAGCCTCATGATACCTGGAAAAAAATATGGAAATGTACAATTAAAGAAAAATGCATTTGATTAACAAAATAATAAAACTGAATTCCATTTCAACAATTGGAAGTACCTTGCTAATGCTTCTTCTACTTTCATTGTCGTGTACCATTCCTCTCCAACTGTTTTACCTTTTGAATCCACAGCAGGTCTGAGCTGTTTGATTTGTTCTTCTCCAGGTGTACCAGCCCAAACAGAAGGTACAAAACGTTTTCCCTTGAACCATACAGCTTCATGCTCGCGAGCATATAATATCTCTCCTTTGGGTCCTCCAAGTGGAGCTGTTGTAGCTTTTATTCTTGAAAGTATAGGAAGAAAATCTTCCTTGACCTAGAAAACATTGACATCCGGTTTAAAGATTCACGCAAATCTAGAGAGTCATAGTAAAATAAGACAAAGTACTATAGGAATAAAACCTAAAAATTTGATGCTGGGAGCATATAAACCACAAGCTTCTTATTTCCAAATGCTACAGGTGCTTTCCTCTGTAAAGCAAATTGTTCATCTAAATGTTGCCTTCAGCATGGCTCTCATTGTGTGTGATTCATTTTTCCCCTCTAAATCCTAAAGTGTGTATAATTTTCATTTTTATTTTGTTTTTTGGTGGAGGGTGAGGAGGGACTAGGCTACATGTATTATATAACTCTACATTCAAAACAAAGAATAAACAACCACCATCTTCCATTAATCTTTAAAAAGAAAAATGTAGTGCTTGTTTATCTAGGTTGCCACTTCTATAATGCGAGATGGGCAGATAGCCACAAGTATATAGAAATATTCACATATTCAATGTCCAGGGTTTGAATCCCACCAAGAGAGAGAGAGAGAGAGAGAGAGATGACACGATAAGTTTGTTAAATAAGATAATACATCGAAGACCAAATGAAAATGGGAGCTCCGTATGCTTCCACTCTAAAATTCTGTTGATCAGAAGGGGAAGGAAAGAGAAAAACATGCATTTGAACCCCTACAGAAAGAACTAACAGAAAAGTCCCAAGAGTCTCAGGCTTATAAAAACATTTTCTACACTTCACTCTATCCTAAAAAAGGTAAATATATTCTCAATAGAGTTCCATATCTAGGCGGCACAAATAACAGACCAGCAGGCAAATTTTGGGTTATCAAAAGTATCAACTTTTTTATGCTGCGTAATGCAAAAGATCACGAGAGAAAAATAATACTCGTAATTCATAACAACTCCTAGACTTACAGCTATAGATAAGGCCTCTGCAGCTCTATCAACTTCAGCAAATTCTTCCTCCAAATGAATCCTCTTGACACGACCTTTCCAAGAGGACTCCATATCTTCAAAAAATTCATTTGGAATTGCAGTATAGGAGCTCATCTTCTGATCTTTTTCTCCGTCTAAAGAGATAATTTCACCTATTCTACAAGATATAGAGTTGCATTCATCCACCTGACAATTAAAAGATTGATAAGACATTAGATTAATTAATTGAACAAATATCTTGCTCAAAGAAATGCTAATTAGCAAAGTACCAAATGCCCAGCGCAAATGAAATCTAATAGCAAAGTTTATGTTTCCTTTCACTAAAGAAAGAGAGCAATTTATACTTATAGATTTACTTACTAAAGTCTCCAATTCAACTTTCAGCCCAGTTGCCACCCAAGCAGGATCCATTAACAACTTCAGGATTGATTTGAGCTCTGAACTTCTGTACATTTGCAGAATATCATCAAGTAAACTTTTAATTTTACAAAACTCGACATGATTGGCCTCCCTCAACTCAAGCAACTTCACAAGCTGAAGATGGAAAAGAACAAAGATTAAAAAAGGACAGCCACAGATCTGAAGACTATGGGACCTTTACAAGAGAAAGCAGAGAAACAAAAAAGTTGGAAGTACATTTGGGTCACGCAGATATAACACTAATGCAACATATGATTGCGAGACAAGCAGTTCCAAAGTTGAAATATAGCTAAAAGTGGGTGTAAAACAAGTTCCTGTGAGTTATTCATCAAAGATAAATGAACAATAGAATTGCCAGCGCAGTTACTGAATTGGACAAGACATCTTGATAATCATATTCAATCCCAATGCAACCAAACAGTCATCTCAAAACATTTTCCTGATTTTATCTCTGTTATGCAGAAATAAGGAATAATGAAACTAATAACTGAAAATCCAGAAGTGTGAAGGGAGATAAAATCCTCGATTTTAAAAATTGAAGTCCCCTACTCATTTAAAAGTCCTAAAACCCCAGAATAGGCACGCTGACTAGATTCAGGACCAGTAGCAAGAGTGTGTTTGATTTACATTTTTGAGAACGGATTTTGTGAAAAAGTGATTTTTTGGGAGAACATGTGGTTGAAAAGTAAGGAAAAGTTATGAATCTATGTGCTAAATTATTTTAACAGATAAATATGTGGTTCAAAATAAGTTTTAGGGAGGATTAATTTTGGAGAATCCAAATCAAACAGGGCCTAAATACTAACCTGGATCATGCAATGTATTTATCTAAGGCAACAACTAGCCACAAGAATTATTAGTTCAAAGCAGATATATGGTGACAATGCAGGCTATTGAACGAGCAGGCAAATTTATGTGGCCTATCAGCCAATGCCATTTCTGCCACAGGTACTGAGTTATAGCCTGAAGTTAAATCTGGCTTTCCGGTCAATACTTGGACAAAAAATCAGCAATATTTTTATTTTTCCCTTCGGGGGGCCTCATTTATACAGCTGGTCATGAGTCAATTAGACTACTTCAAGTTGTGAACTTATATGCAGCGTGAGAAGTACAGAAGAAGTGAGATGGCCAGTTTTTACTTAATGATGAGCAACAGAATGGTTAAAAAGGTCTGACAATTAGTGGTTAAAAACAGGATCGTGCGGATACTTTTTAAAACTTCAGCAGCAGATAGGTGTATATGGGCCATGATGAGCACATGTGATGATATCAGTAGCTGGTTGTGGCAATTGGGTGTTAAAAGTACAATTTTAGGGAAAAACATTTCAGCTTGGTTAAAAAAAAATGTTAGAAAAAATTGTGCGAGCACTGATTTCAAATCAAGTAAAAACTCAGAACTTTAGCAAGAATTTTCCCTTCCATAAAACCCTTTTTTTTCAGTTTCTTCCTAATCATGATTACTAATCAACGATTAAGAAAAGAGCAACTCTTTTAGATCGGAAGAGCACAGAACAGTTTATCAGTTTCTAGATTCAAAACTGACTAAAGACACGGAAACCAATTGAAAAAGCTGATAATGAAATGAGCCTCATCTTTTCCTGACCAAAGTCTTTTCCTGACCAAAGGAATATACAAATTTCAAGAAAGAAGAGGTTTCCTTAGGCAAAATTACTCTAATTCCAATCAGCTTTGAATGATCAAACTTACTGGGAATAAAGTAAGCTAGGAGCTCATTTTGCAATAACATGATTGATACTACTTCAACAAAGTTAAAAATACATTTAAGATGAAAGAAATTTGATCATTTACATGACAAAATGTGGACAGCCTCTTTACAAGGAAAGATAAAAGGTATCCAACCTTGGTTGAAGGAACACATGTAAAGTCAGGAATAGAGCATGTTATGTTGCTCATAAGTTTGCATGCTTCTGCAGATAGACAAGAAATCTCAGTTAGGACCGTAGAAAACGGAAGGTATCATAAATTTAAAAAAGAATTTAAAAAAAAAAAAAAAAGAAACAGAAAAAAAGGCAAGATCATTATGTATGTATAGTAAGCATAATCAAGAAAGGCCTTCTACAATTGCAGGTGAATTCTATGCACCTCATTTTTATAAACAGAATAATAACTAGAAAAAAAAAAATTGTTTCCTTTGGCCGTGAGTTTTGTTTTTCTGCTTTATTTGAACTTGATAACTGAACTATATGCATGAATGACAAGTAGCACATAATCATGCATATGCAGATACCCAAAGTCACCTTGAATTGTTGATGCAATGTCATAGGCCGGAGGGTTCAGCAGAAGATCTCTGATATACCTGTGCAAACAGCAACAAGCAGTCAAAAAACCAAAAGACATAACTAGCTAAGCGATATCCATATATAATAAGGTACTTTATGCATGAGGAAAATATTTAAAAGAAATGAAATTGGATGAGGGAAAAGTAAATATGGACCATAAGTCAGAAAGATGACAGAGGATGTAATAGCCCTTGTGCTCTCATGGGAAATATTCAATATACAAGCAGCACAATGAGCACCCAAAAATTTAAGGTTCATAAGCGCATTAGCAAACAACTAAGCCAACTCGGGGCAGTTTGCATAAACAAAATAGTGCTGTCAGCCACTAGCAAATCGGGAAAACAGTACTCATAGGATGTTCCTTTATTAGCTGTACTGTTAGTCTTAAATCTAAAAGACTAGGAATGTAAATTTACAAATACATACAAGTTATTCAACCAAGTTACATCCAGAAACTAACACATCCTTTCCATTTGAATGGGCCTACAGCCTCTGAATGGAAAAGAAGACAAACAAGACAAGTAGATAATAATGTATTTATTTCCTTTCAATTCCATTTCTTATACCATTTTCAGAATACATTTGACCCAACAATCTTATGAACCTAGATGAATGAGACGCAATCTTCCATATGAAACACAATGTGATCAAGCAACCAGATAATCACTGTTACCATTTTTTTACTGCATTGTCTAATGTCAAACTACAGTTCCGTTTAACTGATTACTTCAAAACACAAACCAGAGAATTTCTCAATTGGGAAATGTACACTGTTTCCGCTTCCATTTCAGGCTGAATCCAATTAACAGCTGGAAGGAGAAATTATTAGACTATGAATGCGTGCGTGGGCATAACGTGAACGTGTGCATCAGGATGCTGCCAGAATAACTTACTGCTGCACGTATATACTCGCGAGCGCACAGACACACACACACACACAGAGACAAATACATATGTTCCTGTCTGTGTCCATAAAGCAAAGATCCATGCTAACGTTAACACTTACAGAACAGGAAGACCAGTATAATTTGGTGGAAGCAGCACTTTGAGCAGACATGGAATTCCTTCAGTTGGTAGAGCTCCTGCAGATGATGCCACATGAAGCTGCATTAGATGAACTGACAGTGTGCTAACTGCTAGATGATGATTCCTGCTAAACTTTCAAAAAAAGAAAATCAAGGGAAATCGCAGTGCAGGTCAACAACATAATAAAATCTCGAATAGGTATCCATTTTTATACGGTAGCAGGGTCTCACACATTCAATTTTTTGGCACTTTAGTCGCTAACAACAGATCGGAAGAGCGTCAAGTTGACATTAGAAGTCACATGAGCCCTCATTTGCTGGGTAAAGTGGTGAATTTTTAAATCAAAGAAAAAGGTGCAAAAGAAACCAAAATAAATAATTACATAGAGAAAAAAAAAGAAGAAGAAGAGGAAGACAAGAATAATGGAAAAGTTCTGTACACCCAGTCACTCCTTCCATGCCCCAATCATGCCTCTGAATCACCCTACGATTCCTACCTGTCTATTTTCCCTCCCATTCTTTACTTCCAATAACCCTGAGCTCCCTCCCAACTGTGGTTAGCAGTTTGAAAGTATGTCTACTAGGTAGTTAGATGGAACAAGCAAGTTGTTTATGATTTAAGTTGCACTTCTTTATTTTCATTATACATATTGGGGTTTTAACAAAAATATGACACTTTAAATGATAAAACAGGTGAAACTGTACAATCAGAACCCAAGTGCCATCAAGATTAGATGATCATGGATTGGCGACTTATTGTGCAATTCTTCCGAAAATTAATGGCATGTTTTTCAAAAGCATTGATCAGTTAGATGATATTCTTGCCATATATACTATTAAATATCTATTTCTACTTTCAAAAGTAACTAAAACAGTGCGCATTCTAGATGCAATGACAACGAAAACGTCCAGGACTTCATGTATGGAAGACAAACATGTCCAAACTGTCTACAATTTGGCTTACCAATTTGTGTGGCTGTCCCAAGGTGCAAAGGACGGGGCCTGTCTTCTGAAGTAATTGTTACATTACGGAATGCAACATCATCTTCATGGCCATAAAGATCTTTCACCTGAACTTGCAAGTTAAATTGCACTAGCAGAATTAATAACAAGCAAGCAACAAAATTCTAGTGAAGAAATCAGATCATTTGACAGCAACCTTAAACAACATTTCTTTCACCGGATCGCCTTCAAACCATTCAAATTGTCTTGAATTACATTCGCCCCATAGCAGCCCACCTTCGCCAAACTCTCTCCAGCGAGAAGTTCCTGCAAAAATTCCTTTATGATTGTGAACTATCAAATAACGTATGCAATTACTAGCCACAGAAGAAGAGTAACAGCCATGTATGACATCCAATGTTGAAGCTATGATCCATCTCATCAAAAGCGGCTACACTGTTAAATGCTAAAAGTTTCTGTAAATATTTAAAATTGTTCTACCGTGCTTAGATAGTCCTATAGCATCACTCGTTCAACTTACAAACATGCTTATATGTCGGATGCTCTTAGTTAACAGGTAAGATATGGAAGAAGTCTGCAAGTTCCATAAGTGCCACAATCCAGACTATAAGCATCATCATCCTGACTGCATTGATCATTGTATTTCTTCCAAAGTAAATATCGCAAAAGCCTTCTTCCCAGAAATAAATGATAGGAACTACATAGCTAAGGCACTTTTCCTATTCTACCATTCCTGAAGCACTATTAGTAGCATGATTCATAAACAAAGGAAAAATGGAAAATAAGATGATCTCATAATTGTTTCAATATCATCAACAATTTAGATTTTACCCATTGCTTCTACTCAAAATTTGAATAGCATCCTAGATTTCTCAAATGATAAATTCAATTGACCAGCTGCAGTCAACAGTAGTCATTAAAGCAACTGCTGGCAAAGACTAAGAAGCATGTGAATTGTCAGTCATTAAATTGCCTAAAGGTGAGAAATAAGTAACTTTTGCACGTGCGTCAAATATGGCAAGAAAAGATAAGTAATAAATGTAGTCAAATAATAAAATCAACATAGGTCCATATTATCTTTCAAATTCTCTAACGTTTCTGATAAGGTACTCCTGAAGCTTTGACTGAAAAGAGAGCCTGTAGAGTACTTTATTTCTCTTAGCATTAAACCTTGCATAAATGGATACTACGAGAAGCACGAAGACACCATCTACAGATGCCATCAGAGGGGTCCAGTGGCTCCACGTCTCGGTTAGTAAGTTCTAAGTATTACTTTCTGTAAGCAACAGGTCCAGAAGATCTCACAAACCTGAAGAATTGATCTTTAATGACGAATGCAGGAATAAATGGTGGCACCGACATGTACGAATCTTAGTAACTAGGGCTTCTTCTGTTAGACCATCTTCAGCAGAATAAGTCTTCATAGTCTCCAGCACTGATATCATGCAGTATCCCTTTGCCGAACGAGATATTCCTTGGGTCAGGGACCAACATTAGCAATGAAGAAACATGAGTTCAGCATCATTAGAATAACTGAATATAATAAGCAGCACAGAAGTGCAATGTAATAATATCTTAATAGATGTACACAACTAATCTCATAGGATTGCTATGCTCATACCAACAATAGGCATTGGCTCTGGAAAGTCAAGGTCTCGATCGTCCCCCACAAGCCCAAACACATAAGGACTACCTGGATGTGCATGCCTAATAAATAATGTCAAGTCAGAAAAGAATACGCACATTATTGCACAAGAAGGTGCATGAGATATGATACATATTCTCCTTCCATACAAGTGTCTAACTGCTATCAAATGACACTAGAAGGTGCATGAGAAATGTCAAATTTTACATTACATACAATGAATGTCATATTGGATAACATACAATGAATGACCATATCAAACAAAAGGATTACACAACTCTAGTGCCAGATAAAGTACAAGAGATCACAGTATCTGTTTTTTCCCCTACCCATAGATGGTGACACAGGCAGTGAAGAATTCCTTGTGCATGTATGGTTGTAATGACCCGCTCTACTTTGGCATGATATTTCCCGCTTTGGGCCTAGCCCACATGGTTTTGCTTTTAGGTTTACACCCAAAAGTCCTCATGTTTCGCATGATATTGTCCGCTTTGTTCCTAGCCCACATGGTTTTGCTTTTGGATTTACACTCAAAAGGGCAGTTGGGGTGAGTCTTTTAACTTAAGAATTAGTCTACTTTTCTCTCATAATCACACCACGGGGCCCAACGTCTTTGTTGGCCATACTTTTGGTTGCAACCTGTCTCTGATTCCATCGGGAATGACCCGCTCTACTGTGACATGATATTATCCGCTTTGGGCCTAACCCACACGGTTTACTCTTGGGTGTAAACCCCAAAGGCCTCATGTCAATTGGAGTGAGTCACTTTAACTTTAAGAATTGGTCTATTTTTCTCTACACAAGCAATGTGGGGTGGAAGCTATCACAATGATACATTCTAGCTAACCTAGCAGCATGACCTGCATAATTTTGGTTTCCAAAGTAGATTTGTGCCGATCTGTGACCACCAATCATTTACATCGTGAAACATGCAACGGCTAAATCTTGTCAATCTCTCTACTTAACACTCTAACTAGCCTTTTTTATATAGAAATTAGTTGCATCAAGAGGAAGTAAGAGTTCGTTTGGATACTGATTATAATCGATTTCATGTATAATTTGTATTATTTTTTAAAAATTGAACATGTGCAGAGCACAATTATGCCACATTTAATGGATGAGGTAAGCCGTGTTATGGGTCACCTCGTTATCAAATGTGGCATGATCAGATGTTGAAACGTGCCCAATCTTTTGACAAATAATTTAGTTTATAAACTAAACCAACCATAATCAGTATCCAAACGGACACTAGGCATAGTAATAGGAGGTAAACATATGTTGTAAAATCTATTGTCCATTAATATTGCCAGTTTCTTTTCCCTAGTAATTTGGATAATGAATCTGCTGCTCAATAGAATTAACTTTTAAAAAAATATATAAGGCACAGAAACCACAAGATACCATGGACCAACACAAAAAACTACCGCAAGGCATCAATTTTAAAGCAATGTGATTCTTTAAGGAAAAGAATCGGAAGATAAGAATACTCCAAACAAAGTTGGAGCCAAGATTTTAAGGAAAATCTGGAAACACTTTAAGAGAATACTTGCAAAAATACTTGATAATGGTAATATTCAGAAAAATGTTGCCTACAACTGCTGTTTTGGGATTCTATTTATACTACTAATACAATGAATGAAAATGAAACTTATTCTAAGAATTAATTCACTTTTAATTGCATAGTTAAGTGACTTGTAACGGTAGAATTAATTTGCATCAATTCCCTAATTAAGTGACTTGTAACTGTAGATTTAATATGCATCAAATTTACCATTGAATAAATTAATAACCTCAAAATTTAAGCAGTCACCACAATTTGATGCGTGTAGTTATAATGCACAAACTTTCAAGTTTAACGCAAACATAGTGTCTTTTCATACCAACAAGTAGAGAATGCGGCGAATATAGTATACACAAAAACCATTTCCATTGATTAATGATTAACTATTCCGCCAACTCCTGTCTACCTATTAAGGGCTCCAAACTGTCTGGTTCTTTGTCCATGCAGAATTGAATATTACAGGTTATTTCATCTTATTGCTGCAGGAATGACCAAATCCGAAATATTATGTAAAGTAAAAGAAAATAAATGAACCAAGATCGCCTCATGAAATAATATATCGAGAAGGAAGATTTTAATAATACATATAAGAGAAAAACTAATAATACATCAACCAAGTCAGTGAGTTCGTTATTGAGTTGATAGGTTCAATTACCCAGATATGAAACGACTCTTACGAGTTCGAGCTTGAGTTGGACCCTGAACTTCCTCCACGATGCACTAGTATCAAATTATACCAGTCATTACAAAATAGAACATAAGGAACTTATATAATATATATATATATATATATATATATACACACTTCAAAATATCCAAAATAACTTGGAAAGAAAATTGCACAAAAGTGAAAACCAAATTCTTTATCCCTGTGTACTCACAACAGAGAAGCCGTTACGTGTCAGATCATCCAATGTCTGTCGTAAATTCTGCAGCAGCAATTAATCAAAAGTTAACAATTCTATTTCCAAAAGAGGAAGCAACTTGGAGGATCATCAGATATCTTCCCACAAGTTCTGAACTAAAAGTGAGAGTTTACAGGGGTAAAAAGGGGGAAAACAGAATACTAATAGTAACAAACATTTATATTGCCATGCTTTAATAAAAGTCAATGATCAATAATCCTTTAACCACTCATCAACAATACCAAGGCTATGCACTTTAGCAGTGCTGATAACAGAGTGATTTGTGTTATAAATCATCACTACAGAAAGAACCATGGTAAGGCAGCAAAAAGTTCAATATTTCAAAGGGTTCATTTCTCCAAGATGAAAGGAATCAACCGGAATGATGGCAAAGAGTAAATTCTTTGCGAAGTGTAAGGGATCTCAGTTATTATTAAAGCCTTAATTTAGATTCGCTCTATATAAGCAAGTACCTTTCATTCAGCAAAACTGGACTCCGCGCATAAAAAGTCATATTTTCACAAAAAGTCATAAAAAGATTCTCTACCAGGTTAATGGTTTTTCCTTCTCTGAAGATAAGGAAAATGAATAAGTTATTTCTCAGCATGACCATATTGATCCAATCCTAAAGAGCCAAGCATAGTGGAGAAGATATTAATAATAATAATAATCAATACCACAACAGGGCAACCAGCTTTTGGGATGCTATCTGAACGCAGACCACCAAAGGGATTCAGTCCAGCATATTCCACAAGAATGCAAGCATCAACACCTATTGCCTCATAAAAATCCCCAACCTGGAAATCAAAATGTGGCAAGATGGAGAACTGAACTCTAATATTTAATGACCCCGTGGTTCATATGAAAATATAGACAGATGGCATTGACGTTGACATTCTAAAATGAGAGAGAAACACAAACTCAAAAAAGAAAGAAGGCAAAAAAAAACATACTCTACATAACAAAACTTCACGCGGAAATTGTGCCTTGAATTGCACCATTTCCCAGTTAAGATTTCCTTCTTTAAGACTACAACAGAAGCAGAAGAAAAGAAGTTATCATCTTTGGTTAAACAGTATTTGATAATGACAAAACATGCACATCCATATAAAATGATTTCAGATGCAGAAAACATAATTTCAATTTAAGCTGGCACTGTAAAGAACTAAAATTTCAGAAAAATATTACATAACGCACTGTTAGTTGCATGAATGCTTGGATCTGCTGAAACAGAAAAGTCTAAAGATATCTTGCTTCAAGCAATGAAGGTTCTAGAAGGAGAAATACATTAAATAATTTCTACAAAAGATCATATGGTTGTGTGCTTATCCAGGCCTTAAACTAGGATTTTATCATATTATTTTGATGAATTTCTACTAAATTTGGTGTGTTTTACTCTGATTTTATTTTGAACCTGAATCGATGCATGTAGAAGAAAAAGGAAGAAAAAAGGACCAAAGGTTCAAGATTTTAACAATTTTGGTCAACTACTTTGCACAAGAGCCGAAGAGGATGAAAATTCAGACACATAAGGGCGCAATAGCACTGCATTACAAAGGCCTGATCCAGTGAGATAGAAACTCAAAAACAGAATAGCAAATTTTTATCTTTATATGGAAACCTATGCAATCATACTATCGCTTGCACAGCACCCACACTTCACAAATCACAATCATTAATGATGCCCCCTCAGGGATGATATCTTCAAACTGAATCAGAATGAACAGTTTCAGTGTGGTTAAGACTTGAAATAGGCAATGTGACTATGATAAAAAAAATGTATCAGAATAATGACCAGAAGCTTGCAGCCAACCATTTAAGACTTTAAGATATTACCTTCCATTCCTTAAGCTAGTATCAATGCCCAACAGATTAGAATATGTAAGCCTCTTAACCAGTTGAACAGAAGAAGGCTTTTTACACATCTGCATTTTCTGAAATACAAATCATGGTAGTATAAGACTAGCTTGAAATTGTACATTGTAACCAAGTGCATGCCAACAATAAACTGTGATTACGCACTGTAAATTGTTTAATGTCTCTCACCTCTTTCCACCATGCAATGTGAGCATAATCTTTGTCGTCGAAGACATTTTTCAATTGTTTCTGTTTTCTAGTAGTTTTTGTAAAATGCTTTCTTTCTTTGACACAGAAAACATGCTCAGGGTTCCTGACGCTGTTGAAACAAACAGTAAATGCTAGAAGTTAGACTACTAAATTTATTAAGACAATATCTAGGATGGAAAATAATAGAAAGCAAAGAACTGGTATCTATTTATAAATGATAAGAACGAAGAACGGAGAAAGTATACTCTGAAACTACATTTGTTTCCAAATGAAAGTGGGAAAAATAAATTATCTTAGATAGATCACCACAGCTTGGTAAATCGTAAAACACACTCCTCTCTTTGGGACAATGAAACATTAAGGGTTTGTTTCCTTTTTTGTTTTTACACTATTTTTAGTTATCAATCTTATGAAACACCAAAAACTAATTTACTTCCTATTTTCAGAAACATGTTTTTGCTAACAAAGAAAACAAATCAATTGTTTGAAAAGCAAAAGAAGAAATCAGACCCAAAACACAAAATTGAAAATGAATTCAAAAATCAAAATTGAAAATTGTAACAAGAGAACAGGTCCTAAGTTTCTCATCTTAGCATACATTTGTTCAGTTACATGGCATGATGCTAAATGATATCTAACATGTGGGAAATCATTTTCGGTAGTATTATTTCTGATGGTTGAACCTTCTCCAAGGAAGACACTAAATACTAAGTACAGAATATCTCAAGAGCAATACAGTCTGTCCCACAGGCTCTTTAATTGTCACATTCTCTTAATTCTGAAGAGC
The DNA here is from genome assembly GCA_963692815.1 of Nyctanthes arbor-tristis. Lineage (NCBI taxonomy): Eukaryota > Viridiplantae > Streptophyta > Magnoliopsida > Lamiales > Oleaceae > Nyctanthes > Nyctanthes arbor-tristis. The sequence continues at coordinate 15,413 of CAVNYN010284899.1, read as the reverse complement.
GCATTCCCATTTAAAATGGTTCAACAAACTCTCGATCTTTAGAAAATTAAAATAGTGGAATTCATTTTCCAAGTGTAGAGAGCAAAATGTGATCCTATATGCTATTTTTTGTGCTTTCACTTACGATATCTAAAACTTCCTTTGCTCTTCTTTTGGGGAAGAGTAAGTGAAATAAGAAAAACTATATATTGCACTTTCAATTCTTTATTTTTCAAAACTATTCTATACGATCTGCATATTATAAAGAATGCTGTTTAACATATTAAGCATTGTTCAAGATGCTCTTACACATCAAGAAATTTCCACCAACAGGGAATTAGCTCAGTCCCCAAGTAGATTAGAGTTTCAAATTTTTCAAGACTTCTGTCCCCACTTAATAGTTAATAACCCATAATTTTTTTTAACAAAAGAAGAAAGTAATTCTCTTTAAATTGTCAGGCTTGATACATTTGTATTTAATAATATTCGTTTTTATGAGAGTATCTCCAACAGTGTTCCATGAATTGTTGAAACCGTGGCAAACCGTGGCAAGATGAATTAAAGATAGTGGAAAAGGTCCTCCAATGGGTAATGTGAATTGGAGAATTAGCAGCCACGTGTCTAGTTGTGACTCGTCTATTTAATTAAATCAGAGAGAGAATGACTGAGAGTTTGTAAATAAGAAAGTGCGTGGTGTCTAGCACACCTTCTACATCTAGAGGGTGTGCTAGGCATCCTTCATAACCATTTTAAGCTCATGTGGCATAGATTTTTCTCTGACAGACATTCCATTAGAGATGCTCCGAGGGCACCAACTTCTGTCAATGGACATTCTAGCTCCCCTTCATGAAAGGATTTAGCAGACTTCAAATCACTTTGAGTTATGAATTGCATGAAAATTGTGGAAAAAACAATATGTGCTCACAATTTTAAAAAAAAAAAAAAGAGTAAAACAATAAGAATTTTCAAGATATAGTGAAAAATATAAAAAGGGATAAGAAATATAAAGAACACTACTTTGCTCAATATTTTCCTTCTATCAAAATACAGTCAAAGAATCAAATGTCTTTGAGGAGTCTGTTTCACCCACAACTGGAGTTTGTTTGATTGAAGGGTAAATATTTTAATTACATGGTGGGTGATAATATAGTCTTCCATGCAACTAGAAAACATGGGTTCTGAACTTCTAATGAAGACAGGAAAAGATTTGCACAAGAAGAAATGAATGCATATGGAAACAATAATGATTAAACCAATATCTGTTCCTTTTTTCTTCATTTGCAACTTCAATGCCCATCAAGAAAGCATATGATGTTCAAGGGGGCAAAACAAAGGCTGGTATACTTTCTGTCCTTCTGAAAAAGGCATACCAACAAAATAACACCAAAAGAATAGTAGTACATCCAGCTGACTGAGCCAATGAGCTAGCCTCTGACTCAAAGAGCATTTGAAGATATGATTTTAAAAAGTTCCTCAGATATCAGAAATAACTAGTTGGCTATTCAAATCCTAAGTCAGTTTGAAAAATGGAGAAGACAGTATATTATTTTATATTTTGCATTCCTAAATTTAAAAAAAAAAAAAAAAAAGACTGGATCTTTGAAGAACATAGCAATAAAACCACACAAATAATGAACACTACCAAAGTCATGGCATTGATGAATCTAGATTAGAATAGCAAGTAAAACACCAACAAATAAAAACTTAAAAAGTTAGTGTTTTCAAGCTAATGAAATCCTCATAAGACAAAACAGAATAAACAAAAAGATTGAATCTTTAAAGAACAAAGTAAATACTAAATAGTAATACTATGAAATGAACTCCTAACACTGATAAGGATCAATTTACAAACTTATTATTATATATCACAAGCGTCTTAGTTAAACCATTAAAATAACAGGAATTGAAGATGCTGTAGGTCACACAGACAACAAAATTTGCACATTGCACATTTCGCACTTCGCAGCAAACCCAAAACGCAAATGTTACCTCAAGGGAGAAAAGGAAGAGGAGAAGAAGCGGTGGTGGCGGTGGTGAAGAGGAAGGCCAAGCAGTAGGGAGATAGAGCGCCACCGGGGAACTAGAACGACGACGTTCTTGGCAGTAATCCAATACATACTTCCAAATTTTTTAACTTTAGGGAGGAAATTGGCGTTTTGGGTAGCAGAAAAAGGGTAGAAAGTAGTAGGGATTTTTCACTTCTTTGTCTGACGGTGGGTTCAGTGGGAGGGAACTACTTCCCGCCAGGAAAGCGGAGGGAGAGAAAAACGCAGATGAAACAACAGATGTAAGAAGCTCTGTAGGGGCTAAAAAACAATTGTTTAGAAGCTTTGGACTAAACTTTTTCTTGTCTTTCTTTCTAAAAAGTAAAAAATCAAGGGCTTGTTTGGAATCGTTTACTTTTTCCATTTATAAATTCACCTACAATGATTTGACTATTAATTTGACGGCTGCTCAACAATCACCACACATTTCAAACTTTAATTAAATCTCCACCACTCATTTTCACTCATTATAAATTTCCTTTATAAATTGAATTTATAAATCTAACCAAACGAGCTCCAAATTGTGCAATGAATGGGAGCTCTGCCAGAAAAATCTTTCCAGCATCGGCACTTGTACATTCCTCGAATATTTCAATAGAAAAAATAGGAAAAATAAAATTCAATAGAACGAACTTGTGCGAGGTTATGGAGTAATTAGTCGTGGAATCAATTGTAAACAGACTTTTCAAAAATCACTAGGAAGACCGGTCTATTGATTGATGATTAGAAATGGAACAATTACATGGCATTAAGGCAACCAATTAAAAATGCATTGAATTTACTAATCAATTTAAATTTTAAATTTTAGACGCATAGCAACATCATATTTAATCTCATATTTGATGTGACGTGAACTCTCACGTCATTTTAATCATTACCTCCACATGACACAATCAAATTGCGACATATATACAAAATTTACATTTTAAATTCATTTATAAACCCACTTTTTTTAAAATCCTTACTCGATTTGTCTAAATTCTAGGTAATAACAAGACATTTAAAAGTTTGATTTTGAACTACACAAATATACTAGTGTTTTTTACACCGCAATAACAACAGGACCTAACCTCCAAAATATGGTTCAAATTTATGAAATCTCTCATCAGTCTAGGTAAAGGATTGAAAACCAAACTCCTGATTCTAAAAAAAGTAATAATATAAGCGCCAACTACAAAGAGATTTTCTTCTTTACAAATACTCGCTCGTTTTTCGTCATTCCGTCTTTGTTGTTTTCTTCAGTTGAACATTGCCTAACCGATACTTCTTCTTTCCCAAACCTCATTGTCTGTTCTCGTCACAAAATTATGGTATTCAAATAACTACATATCGTAAGTGAGGTTTTCTCCCAAACTAACCCAAAAAGCAGTATCTAGTTTTGTTCGTCCTCAATGATCTTCTTCACCTTCCCTTCTATTCTAGTTTTCCTCCTTTACTATTCCTACATTCAAATTGTATGGTTAAGAATGGCAACGGGACAGGGCAGGGTGGGGAGGGTTCGGGTTTACCTTTCCTACAACAACCCCTCCCCCCCCCGGGTACCCCGTTTGAATCGGGTTTGGGGCGGTGAGGGAAAAAATCCCCATTACCTACCTCCGTTAAGGAATTTTTTTTTTTTTAATAGTTTTCCCTTAACTAATAGCCAAAATTGAAGAAACACTAAATTGTCTATAGTGGTAACGACTAGGGATTAATTAGTGCAAGGTCATGGTTTCGAATTGAGGGAATCACCTATGAGTCTAACTTTTAATTAAACTAAATAATAATAATAAATTATTTTCTAAAACGGGTTTTGGAGGGAGACCCACTAAACATTTGGAGTACAAACGCGCACACCGTCCCCGCCTCATTTCTTATCAGGGCGGATCCCCACGGGTTTCGGGTTTAAATTGTCATCTATATTTATGATTAGAATCCACCACATAGCATTACAATATACTACTATTTAATAATTAATTAATGTTAAAAAAAAAGAGCAAATTTGTGAGAGACATCTGTTGAATTTACATACAACAGATTTTGAGAAGTAATAGAAATGTAATTTCTCAACTTCTGCTATTAATTTTTTTAATTAATAATAATTAAATTGTAGTATTTAACCCTATATTTAATTAGTTTTATACCTTTTAATATAATAGATAAAGATAAAGAAAATTTACAAATCATCATATACAATAATCTATTTTATTTAAATTTTCTCATTAAATCATAATTTATTTTATTGTGCAATACATGTTTATTTTATTTTTTAGCTATATTTTTATTAATTGGTTAATTTCAAATAATTTTCTTCAACAAAAAAAAAAACTAAATTTTCAGTTTCGGTTATTCCTTGTCAATATTTTGTAATTCTTTGTGAGATAACATATATATTACATATTATTCAAAAAGAAAAAAATAAGGATACCATATAATAATAAATAAAGGCTTAAATTGTATACTTTTTTTTTGAATAGCAATGAAAGATTTAAATTTATCAAACACTTAAAAACTATTTTTAGACTGTACTGCAATTTTAGCAAAAGTGTTTACCAAACATTAAACTGATTCTTCTCACAGCAGATTTTTTATCCAACACAACAGAAGCTAGTTAATGGAGAAGCTCCAACAATGCCAAACTAAGCCATAAAATTTTATAAGTAAATTAAAAACTAGGAATCATCGTTGTCGTCATCATCATCACTGCTACTACAAATATTTGTATTTTTTGCAGCAAAAGTTTTACTCCTTTGATTCTTACGGTTTTGTCTAAAAATATACATTTCAATAAAGACGATAAAACACACAAAAAATAAAAAATAAAGGAAAAAACTGCAAAATAGTACCGAACATCACGTACGTAAATAAAGGTTTGTGTTAAATTCCCCAACTCATATTTTAAAAAATAATGAAATAAAGTATTTAAAGTGTTACTGCATATAATAATATATTGGTTGTGATTTGTTAGTTACAAATAAGGGTAACTTCGTCTGAATAAATAATTTTTTTTAACATTTTCAATTTTTCTTCTATGAAAGGCATGTTTTGTTGGTAATTATATTAACACCACAATACTTATTAATGACACCATATTTTAATTACACTATATATCTTTAACTTTTGTTATTTTTTTAATTATAATCATAATTTTTCTCATCATATTTATAACAAATTTTTTCACTAGCTAAAAGTTCTCGACTCTAAATACTTGTAAAAAAATTTCATTATGAGACCACAAAAATACTTATTTGTCCTCCAAGTTTTTCTAAATAAGTAAGATAAACAACAAAAATAAAATTTTGTTAATTATTTAACTATACTAACAAAAATTTTAGACAAAAATAATAATTAGAGAAACTATATGTTAATTAATTGAGAGTTGAAAAGTAGGAACGCACTATAAAAAATCAGGGGACATAACTGAGTTTTTAAGTAAAAATTAAGGATGTTTAAGCAGCATTTAACTTTTTGTCGGAAAAAGAAAATATCTCACTTTTATCATAAAATAAAATAGGCCAAAAACAGAGAACCCGAAGAGGCAGGAAACAGGTACGATGGCGGTGAAGGTTTACGGTCCCAGCTACGCTTCCCCCAAGCGTGTGATTGTGTGTCTTCTGGAGAAGGGCATCGATTTTGAAGTGATCCCTATTGATTTATTCAAAGGAGAGAACAAAACTCCTCAATTTCTCCACTTGCAGCCTTTTGGGCATCTTCCTGTCATTCAAGATGGAGATTACACCCTCTATGGTACTCAAACCCTTTTCCATTAATCATTCGATTATATTATCCTGTTGAATTCTTTTTAGTTTTTTATGTTTTTTGTTTTTATTTATTTATTTATTTCTTGAGATATGTGTGTGAATTATTGGATAAAAGAATTAATATTTTAAAGAATTTCCGGTTGAAAATGAGTTTTTAAGGGGGGAAAAACAGATCTTTGAAGAATTATTCCTTAATTAAAAAAGGGCCTAAGTTTTTTTTCATGATTAAACCGATATATGGTATCTGGGATTTGGCTATGGTCATTGAGCTTTGTGGTTCTGATATCATAAGATTATTACGTAAATTATCATATGTTAGTTACTTGCTGTGGAAAAATTTAACGTTATTTCTGCTTTCTCTGTAATTGTGTAGAATCCAGGGCTATCGTGAGGTACTATGCAGAGAAATACAGGTCTCAAGGGACTGAATTGTTGGGAAAGACAATGGAGGAAAGGGGTCAAGTAGAGCAATGGCTAGAGGTTGAAGCACACGAATTCAACCCGCCGGTGAACAACTTAGTACTTCATATAATGTTTCGCTCGAAACTGGGAATCACACCGGACCAAAAGTTGATAGAGGAAAGTGAGCTAAAACTCGAAAGAGTCTTGGATATCTATGAAGAGAGGCTGTCGAAAACCAAGTATTTGGCTGGTGACTTCTTTAGCCTTGCTGATATGAGCCATCTTCCATTTCTTCAGTACCTTGTGGATCCTTTAGGAAAGAAGCATGTGATAAGGGATAGAAAACATGTGAGTGCATGGTGGGATGATATCAGTAACAGGCCATCTTGGAAGAATGTACTGCAAAATTATCCACCTCCAGATCTATCCTAGGTCTCGATGCCTAACTGATCCCGTGACTAAACGACTAGGAAGGAAACGAGGATGTCTTTATGTTGTCTTAAGTAAGCATCATCAACGTTCTGTGTTTTATGCATTCAGAGTTACCTTGTCTGGCTCATATTATCTGTTGGAGTTTTCATGTATCCTTTAGATTTTATGTATTCTCTGTTTTATGTATTCAGCAGTCAAAGCTTTATGTCGGGTTGTCATCTTTGCCTTTCTTCTCCGTGTTCATACTTTATCTGCAGTGGTCGTCATCTAATAAGCTTGGTGCTTAGCAAGTCCATTACATCTCGCAAGTAATTAACTGCACAATCATCTCATCATCAGAATTTTTTGGAAATACTTTATATGAAAAACATGGTCCATAAAGCCCTAGCGTTGAACTATTACAGCACGTTAGTCATTGACACGCTAAGAGAGCCAGCCCTGAACATGCCAAGAGAACATCATCATCGAGGGACTTGTATTCAAAGCGGCCTCAAGTGAAATCTCAAAAATGAGTCCCTTTTCCGTCTTTTTTTTTTTTTAATTAAAGAATCATATGATCGATTTCTTTGTGGTATTGGATTACTATAAAAATAGAGTTGGAATCCACTTACCCCAAAAAAAAAAAAAAATTGGAAAAATTGTAGAAAAAAGGAAAAATCTCATCGGATTATTCAACGCGTCCTTTGATCTTGAAAGGTTAATTCCTCCTTTCACATTTAGAAAATGACTTGTCATCTCCATGAGTTCAAGAAGAAAAAGCATAAGCCACACGCTTAGATTTTTCAAAAATTCTATAGAGACATAAAAAATAGACATTACTAGATGATATTTTTATGTGACACATTTGTATTGGATGATGAAAAAGTAGTCATGTAATTATCACTCAATGAATGTGTGACACATAAGAATGTCACCTATTAATGTCACTTCTACATGTCTCCCTAGAATTGCTCTAGATTTTTATGCCATCACATGACACTATCACCGACTGTAGTGTAGGCTTTTTTTCCCTCACACAAAAAAGGAGTCTCTCTCGATCGAGTTCTTCCCCATCCAAGTTCATGTCACGGTCGGTATCACCTCAAGAAAACGGTATATACTTACGTCTTTGTCTGTTCTAGCTTTGCTCAAAAACAAATAATTAAACTGGGAAAAACAAGGAAATAGTTAAGAGCTTGTTAGATTGATCATTATTTATCATTATTTCTCTAAATTTAGGGAAATAAAAGAGTTTGAAATATATGATAGTAATTAAGTAATTGTTACCTCAAATGTTAAATCAGTAGTTGATAAAATTATAAATGGAAAGAATATTGAGACTCAAACTGGCAGTGACGTTCTATGGTCTTGCTTCTGCTTCCTCAAGAGGGTGATCACCTGCCTTCTTGAGAAGGGTGTCCATTTTGAAGTGATCCCAATTGATTTATTCAAACGAGAGAACAAAACCCTGTTTTATGATTCACTCCAGTTGCTGCCCTTTGGACATGTTCCGGTCATTCAAGATGGAGATTACACTCGCTATGGTACTCAAGCTAAAACCCCTGTTTGCCTGGATGATTCAATTATATTATGTGGCCATGCGGTTTATCTTAAATAATTCAATTTTATGAGAGGTTACTCATATGCTTTATGAGAATCTCCAATATAAAGTTAAGATAGAATGCCTAAGATAATAAGAAAGAAAGAAAAAAGAGAGAAATTAAGTAGAAAGAGGAGCAAGAGTGAAGAAAAAGAGAGAGAAATTTAAAAAAGAATATAGATAAAGACAAATTCAAAAATAATAATAATAAAATAATAGTGGAAACTGTGAAGATAGATGTAGATATATAATATGGCACTTCAGAAAATGAAAAAAAAGTGGTATAAAATGAATTAAATAATTAAAAGAAAAAGAAAATTAAATTAAAATAACAAACAAATATATGAGATTCATCAATTTTTTATGTCTATCTCTCCTATGTTGGATTTTGAACCATAACTTTGTAAATTAGAGCTTCTCTAATACTTGTGGTGTAGTCTAGAGTGATGTAGGAAAGAGATGTAGAGAGAAATATATTATTTTAATTAAAAAGGAATTGAAAGAGGTGTAGGAAAAATGACAGGGAAAAGTAGAGAAGAAGGAAGAGAGAATTAGAAATTCAAAAATAATAATTAAATAATATTAGAGAAAGTTGGGATACATGTATGTTTTTAGACCTTACACATAGCACAAGGAAGGAAAAGTAAAGAAAAATGATATAAATGAGTTAAAAGTAATTAAAGGAAAAAGGAAATTAAAAAAAAAAAAAAAAGGAAACATGTGGGGCACCCCATTTTTTGTGTCTTTATCTTTCCTTTCTTGATCTTCACACTAGACTTGAGCATTGGAAATGCTTTTCACTTAAAGATAGGATGATAGCTAGTTTTACAGGGATCAAAATTTCGTAAGTAATGTGATTATATCATTTAGTTTTTTGCGTATTTTTAGCCCTTATGCGTAATTAACAATTTGGAATTAATACCATTGACTGAAGTATGATTAATATTCAAATGAGTACAATTATTCAAATTATGCCCATTAGAATTCTATAAAGACCTTGAACACTATGCCAAAAAAATTGGTTAACTCATTTTCGCCTTACAAGTTTGGTACCTAGATATTTTAAGTTGTTAATTACGTTGGGATAAGAACGGAAAGGAAAAATTAAAAACAAGCACAACATGGCAATTGGATTATCTTTTTGGGCGTTAAAATGATTATCTCACCATTTCAACTGCCCGGAAAAGATTTTTGTTGGAGAAAAATGATTGTTTTTCCTTTCTTCTTTTGTGAGGACAAAGGAAAAAATTATTGGGTTAACTACCATAGTTTAAGAGATTGAAAATGAGTTCGAAGAAAATAATCGTTCCTTAGCCAATATAGGAATAGGATTTGCTACGATGGTTTGTTTATCTAATTGATAGTGTGTGAAAAACAGATCAAATTGCCGATTGGAGCTTTGTGGTTCTGGTAGCATAATAGTACGTAGTGTGAATATTTTATGTATAGATAGCTCTTAAGGAAACTTTTAATGTCATTTCTACATTCTTTGAACTTGTGCAGAATCCAAGACTATCATGAGGTGGCAGAAAAATACAGGTCTCAAGGGACTAAACTGTTGGAAAGACAATGGAGGAAAAGGGCAAAGTAGAGCAATGGCTCGAGATAGAAGCACATCTGCACATGAATTCAAGTAATGTTTAGCTCCAAGCCTCCAACTTGGGGATCACACCAGATCAAAAGCTGATCCAAGAAAGTGAAGTAAAAGAAAGTGAAGTAAAACTCGAAAAGGTTGTGGATATCTATGAAGAGATGCTGTCAAATACCAAGTATTTGGCTGGTGATTTTTTTAGCCTTGCTGATCAAAGCTACCTTCCATTTGTTCAGTACCCTATGGACCCTCTTGAAAGAAGCATACTGCATATGATAAGGGATAGAAAACACATTAAGCGCATGGTGGGATGATATCAGCAATAGGCCATCTTGGAAGAATGTACTCAGACATTATGCTCGTCCATATGTATCCCGAGCTATGAAGCACGGAAACTCCAAAAGGCTAGCGTTTCGTGTTGGAAACGTCTTGCAAACCGAAACTCTCTCGAAATATTTCCGAAACTTTTAAAACATTTCTTAATTTTTAATAAAATTCAGAAACTCTATGAAAACTTTATGAACACTTTACGGAAACTTTTTGGAAACTTTACGACAAAAAATTTAGATTTTTATTTTTAAAAAAGGGAAAAATTAATTATAATCATTTTAAAAAAATTATAGATGGTAATTTCGTTAAAGTTTTAATATAAAATAAACTTTTAGTTGCTGAACTTTTTTTAAGTTCATTTCAATAATTATTTTGTGATGACAATAAATTTTGAGTTTTTATTACATTGAATGAATTGATTTTGATATTTTAGTTATTTAATTAATATTAATTAGTGTTTTGAGTTTGCATATCTTTTTTTTTTTTTGCTTGAAAATTGAGGTTGAATATTGAAATTATACAAAAAAACTAACAATTACTGTTTCCGTAGCATTTCGTGTCCTATATTTTTCAAAAATCATGTTTTCCCTTGTCCGTTTCATGTCCCGTTTCTATTTCTGTGCAACCTAGATCCCAAGTCTCAAAATCGAACCAAAGTTGTAATTAAGAGAGTCGTTTGATATATAGAGTGTAAGAGAACAACTTTGATCATATTTTAATAGTTGTATCATAGTACAATACGTTAAAACAATTAAAATAAATAAATGCTTTGTTGTTTGCTTAAGCTTTTAGATGTTAGTTTCAACATGAAGTTATGATTTGAGATCTTGCATGTCATATGGATATTGTAAACGTGTTAAATGTTTGGCAAACGACTAATATATTTGAAAGCACATGTCGCCACTGGTAGTCTACCACTCAGAACCGGCCGACTAACTGGCTGAGCTGTAGGCAATTTGCTTACTGCGATGGACGAAATGACTTTTTAACAGCAATACTAGTTATTTTCAAATATACTTTGGACAAGGTCAATTATTGATTTTCAAATAAGAATTCCGGCATTTAGTTTATGTTGTTTTCTGCATAAGATAATTCTAGTTTGGTTTCCCCTTATTTCACTTTCTTTCTTGGTTGGTTTCGTTTTCCTTTTTTGACTGGTAAATGATGAGGCTTGTCTGTCAGAAGTGCATGTGAGACTTGTTTTTCAGTGTGGGACAGAAATGGTGCCTACAAGAAATAACCTCTTCTCTCCTTTCTTTTTTTGCCATTGACTTTGATTTGTATTCTTCCTTTATAGTTGCAACGTAAACCAATCATTTTAAATATAGATATTTATTTATTTATTTATTTTTTGTTATTATTTGATCCTTCCATTTCTTCTCAAACTTCTCCCTCATCGAAGAATTCTTACTACATGTGCTTCCTTCTTAATAAATTTATTAGTGTTTTATAATTATTATGCAATTATTATCTAAGTTTATTTCGTCCAATCCTTTTTTGTTTATCGTACTTTTTTTATTACCATTTAAGGATAATTAATATCCTATTCACCATTCTAAGAGCATATTCAATGCAAAGTTAATGTGGAATATCTTAAGTGTATATGTGTTAAAGTATATTGACATTATATTCAAAAAATCCTCTGATTCAATAGTATTAACATTGTATATTTGTAAAGTTATTATTAGGGATTTTAAAAAAAGAAAGAGAGAGAAATTTTTTGATTAGATAAATTAATACTTGACATTGTCATGTAAAATGTCATCTCATGAAATTCTCCGTGACAGTGTCAAACATTTAATGTGCTAAATAAGCACTTTTTTATCAATTGTCAATTTATTCTATGACTATAACTATGCATTGGAGATAATCTAAGAGCATCCGCATTGATATTGTTAAATTTAACTATCCACATAAGTAAAAAATACATTTTAAATTGTTATTAAATACTATATATACAATTTAAATTTAACAACTATTAAAGTGTCACATTAGATGTGCTTAAAAATCATTAAAATCTACTCACATCTAAATGGACCCTATTATTTTCAAAAGGTTATTGATCAAACTTTATTAAATAAATAAAAAAGAATTTTTCAAAAACATTAAATTATAACAAATTTGTTAAAATTATTGTTAAAGTTAACAACAAATTTAACAACCAACTACAAAGGATTGTTTTAACAACTTTCTTAGCACCATCAATGTAGTAATTTTTTGAGTTGTTAACTAATAACTTCACTAATAATATAATTTAACACTACCAATATAAATGCTCTAGAATCTATATTTGAAAGATAAACAAATTAAATACAATGCATTAATTCAACTACAAGATAATAGATTCTGAATTCATTCTTGGACAAAAATGGGATCAGAGAAGACGGCGGGGAATCATCCTAGCAGGCGGCACGTGAACTTTTGTCAATTATTTCGGTGATTTTTCGCCAATCAATGAATAACTAAGAGCTTGTTTGATCCTTATTATAATTTCAACTTATAATTTCACCTACTATAATTTGACAGTTGATTTGACAACTACTCAACAATCACCACACATTTCAAATTTCAATTAAATCTCCACCACTTATTTTACCAACTTATAATTTTTCCTTTTAACTCAAATTCATAAAGAGAATCAAACATCCACTAAATTTTTTTTTCCACCACAAGATTTTGTTGAAGTTTTGATTCTATAACAATTGTGAGATCGAATTAATTTTATTACATTCTTTGTTCTTGACCTATTTATATATTTTTCGTGATTATTATTATTATTATTATTATTATTATTATTATTATTATTATTATTATTATTATTATTATTATTATTATTATCGTTTTGATTGATTATTCAAAGTGCATGTTGTGTAATTGTTAGAATGATATAATGCCAATTAGAATTCTAAATCCGTAATTGTTTAGAATTTCTGACTTACGTGGTAAAATAACAAATTGGATATAACTAAGGTGTTCAATCCTTGTTATAGAAATATATAACCTAGTTTAAATGGATTGATCGTATCTTTTCATTAGTTAAAATTGGTGGTCTTTCTAGTGCTTAATATTATTGATAAATTAAATTCTAAGAACGTTTCTAGAGTTGTTTATTAACAAAGAAAGTAGTCAACGAGGTCTCTTGGTTATCGAAAAATAAGGGAGGATATGTTGTTTGATAGTGTCAATAACCATAACTAATTTGGGGAAAGAATAAAGGGTTTTATATTTGCATCAATAATCAATAGTTGAAATCAATTCTGAAATTATACCTTAAGTTGGATATTTATCATATATATTATTTCTTTGTCAATTTGCATTTTTTTAGAAATTCTACATTTCAAATAATTTACATTTTATTTTATTTTATTCATTAATTCCCATTTTTAATTTAGTTAATTTACTTTTTGAAAAATTAAATCTCATCGATCTTTGTGAATATGACATTGCTCTCCACTACTACAATTTTAATATCTTTAGAGTAAATTTGTTATTATTTGTTGAATTCGACACCCATCACTTTATTTATAAATGAAACTAATTTTAAATCAATTATTATAGTCGTAGCTAATTAAGGGCGTGCTTTTTGCATCTTTACTGGATTTTTATGTGCTGTGTCAGTGTTATTGGTGCAACTATAATACTAGCTAGCTGTGGAATAATCAAAAGAAGTAGTCTCGATACGTGATAAAGACGTCAGTTGCAAAAATCAAAAAGTATCGGACATATTGTCTTATGAAAATGACAGATGCATTGATTTGAGACACAACCATGAAAGGTGTCGCGCGGAGTCAAAATCAGTTCTTATACATCACCAAACTTGTCGAGCACGTTGAACGTTAATTATTTGCACTTCAAATTAAATTATACATACTAGTAGAATTTCAACTTTAATTACAGCATAACTCATATATAAAACTATTTCAAATCACGTGCACGTGTTCTTGACTGACATTTTTCTTACAACCTATATATACTTCCATATTCCACAGTAATGCTTGGAGTTGCAAATAATACTCATGGTAGACGTCCTTACTCATACATGCATAATACGTTAATTAATAGTAATATAATAATGCATTAATGATAAAGAATTAATAATGCTAGTTATCATTAGTGCTATGCAGCATTATTTCATAATAAAACTGGTAACTTAGTTTTAGTATTAGTCATGAGGCGTTGTCAAATAAAAGAAAAATATTAGTCACGAGGCTTCTTGTTTCCTCCATGTAATCCGGCCCCCATCAAATTGTAGCCACCAGCAGCAGGGCGGGCAGGGTGATGTCTGCACTTCCAGGAAAATGACACTAAGGACATTTAAGTAAATATAAGGAGGGTGTGTATAAATTTTGTATATAACATAGTATACACAAATAGCATTTGTCCACTCTTCATTAATTACGCCATCAATTGTACAACATATGTATAGCTGGATTTATAAGCGCATCTTCTGTAACAATATGCATCAAAGATTAGGAATCCATAATTAGAGCAAACAGGAAGAATTAAAGCACTGATCGAACCGGCTAATGAGATACTCTACTTCATATACATACCATGTGTGGAATTGCTTTACAAGTGCACAGGGCGTAGCTACAGGGATGCATGGTATGCACGTACATATCCAATTTTTCAATTTTTTTTTAATTTTTAGTTTCAGACGCAATTCTTCAATTTTCTGCAGAAATGACGTTGTTTAGAGGCGAGGAGGGAGAGGGAAGGAGAGAGTACCCATATGCTTAGCCCCTATGAGTCAGGGAGTCCTGGAGAGTACTCCTCTCCCTAAACAAGACTCCGAGGAAGACTAAGGGAAAGGGAATACTTTATTAATACACAATCCAACAGGTTAATTGATTGACTTGTCTCTCTCTCGCTCCCCGTCATTTCTTTCTCTCTCTTTAATAATTTAGATGCTCGCCCCCTCCCCCTCCCCCTCCCCCTCACCCTCATTTCTTTGCTTTTCTATTTGTGTGTGAGCCATTTGTATAAGTTAGGACACGGTGTTTAAGAAGTGACCAAATTACATGACCTCACATTAAGGAGTGAGTACCGTGCCCCCTCTGTTTCTTTTGAAGAATTAATAGCAGTGGTAAGTAACTCCATCCATGAATTTGTGAGCCCACCTAACTTAAAAATATCTGTTGATTCGGAAGTCTTCTTTGCACTCGCAAGAAAAAGCAAGAGAAAAAGAGTAGGGAGAGGGGAGGATGGAAACCATGAAAGAAATTGCAGTAGCATACTACGAGAGAGCAAGTGAAGAGGAAAAGAAGTTGGCACGTGAATTCTTCAAGAATGTGGATCAGAATGGGGATGGAAAA